>CAUYPK010055970.1:0-21099 GCA_963574355.1 Loris lydekkerianus | reverse complement strand
GCAGAGGGTGGGGAATGGGGTCCAGGTAAGTGAGCAGAGGGTGGGGAATGGGGTCCAGGTAAGTGAGCAGAGGGTGGGGAATGGGATCCAGGTAAGTGAGCTGAGGGTGGGGAATGGGGTCCAGGTAAGTGAGCTGAGGGTGGGGAATGGGGTCCTGGCAAGTTCAGACCCTGGGAGAATTCTCAGTGTTGATGAGATTGTGGCTCATTTCCCAGGGAAGAAAGTGTTTTAGTGTAGATGGGTAAATCAGCTAATTGCTGCTACTATCAATGAAGTGCAAGTCCAAGCTAATAAAATAGCTTTATCATCCATGGAACCATTTGTTAGCCCTGCTCTTTATTCTTCTAAACAGGAAAAGCCTCAGTGAACAAAAAGCATGAGCCATGTGGTAAATAATAAGGCTGGTGAGAGAAAGAACAGGGAAACTGTAAATTCACCATTTTCTACTTTTATAGATTAGGAATGTTTTATATATAATGTATATTTATGCACATATAATATCTAATATAGTAATATACAATAAATAGCACAGATGCCAGTACACGTAGAAATACTAATAGACGGTCTTCAAAAGCAAATATTCCAAACACGATAGTGCTCTAAATAGGTGAGGCAGAAAGTAGAGTGACATTTCCTAGAATCTACATAGTACTTTTTTTTTTTATTTTGCCACTTATTAGGGTGATGATGACAGAGAGACAGATACAGAACTGTGAAGAGAAGATGAATCAATTAGAGAAAGAGAAATGACATGTTCTTAATGAAAAAAAAATTCAAATACAATTTATCTTCCTCAGAAAACAAAATAAGTGGTAATATTTAGTGATGACTCCATGATAAATATAACAAAAAGTTAGATTGCTAAATTATTCCAAACTTTAAGGTTTAGGGCCTTCAACATTTTTATCATGAAAGTAGCAAAGGAAATCTGTGATGGACACAACCCAAAGAATCCAAAGTAGAAAGAAAATCTCCCGGACAAACCTTCCCCATCTTATTCCCTAGAGAAACATAGTTAGCAGTTTGATGTATATTGTTCCAGAATCTTTCTGTGCATATTAATATTTGTAACATAAGTTGAATTCAGTAAAACGTGCTGCTATCTCTAAGAAATCATTCATCAGATGCTGAAAACCCAAAGACAAATAATGTCTGGATCTTATTTTCAGAGAACTTAAAGTCTATAGAAAAGAGAAAGCAGTAAATCAATTATTGTAAAACAGCACAAAGCACTAGGAGAGTCATTACTCTAATGATGACTAAATAATTTCAAACTTTTAGAGCATTTTCAGAAATTAAGGTTAAGATAGTCTAACTGAATGAAAAGCAATTCCTAGGATGCAAATCTCGGTTGCGGTACAAAAGATTTACAGAAGATTTCCAATGTGAGCAGGGTACCAGTGAGCCAGGCATTTTCCGATGTCAGATAAAGTTTCTTTGTATCATCAGTGACCATCACTTTAGGTATTCATTTTCTAGTGGTTTTGATGTCTGAAAACATCTGTAGCCTAAAATCTTTCATTTGTGGCACACCACAAATCCATTTGAACAAATGTGAGCTGGATAGATTTATTTGAAATATTTTAGGACTCAGAGAAAAACTAAGTTTTTCTGCAATTCATAAATATGTCTGCACAGGCTAAACAAGAATCAATGAAAAGTGCTTCAAACATCATGTGATTTCTGGGAACAAGACTGGTGTTTTAACACAGCCTTTGTGTACAGTCAAGCATTTCCCCTTCTTCCAGAAGATGGATAGTTGAGCACTCATATTTTGGTGGTTCTTTTGATCTACCCCAGGAACTACGTATGAAACTACTGCTTCTCACAAACGGTGAATGAGATCATTATTCATTACTTAGGAAGCCTGTGTGTCATGCTGTATTTATGCATCTTCATTTATTTTGTTCCCCTCTAGCACAGCCTTCCTCACCCGGCCAACTTTTAGTAACTCACATTTAAAGCTTATTTTGTCTGTGATCTATCTCAGGCCAATTTTTATGAATGGGATGCTAAGATGATGAGAATAGCACTAGGGTGACCCTGATCTAGTCAACATCCTTTGTTTCCGCAATTCCCTCATGGAACACAGAAATTAAAGCAACCTGTATTTTAGAAACACATGAAGTATGTATTTATAATTCATACAACTATCCTTAGTTTATCTGAACATATTTAAATGTACATCCTTGATTTTGATGCTTTTCATCTCTTATTCTGCATGACTCTTAATACCTGAAGGGCTGTGATAATGTGTTTTGATATCCACCCAGTTTAGTGGGGTAGGCACAGTAGCACAGCTTTATACACACATATAACTTTGGTTCATGACATGACTGATTATCATCTCTTTTGCAATTGCAAAATGGAAAAAAAAAACTTTAAAGAGTTTTTTTATTGAAATTATACTCAAAAGATAGATTTTACAAAAGAAAATTTCCAATTATTTTTTATTATCTGGTTCTAATTATGTGTCACAGAGCAAGCCCTAGAGGTATGAGCATTTAGAGTAAAAATAAAATTTGTTCTGAAACCTCCTGGGAATATCTAATTTCACATCAAGAGAAAGATAACAGTCAGTCAGTCATTCCTGGGACATGCCAGACCTGTCTGATTTGCCTTGTCTGATTTCACTTCTCTCCAGCGGGACCAGTGAGAACAATCTGAGAACTTGCAGCCCGACTGCAATGACTGGCTAGTAAACACTTCATCAGAGGACGCCCTGACAGTTCTGGATACTGTGTCTTCTGTTCTCTTCATCAGCTCCTTGTCTGCTTGATGAAAGATCATTTTTGCAGAAATTTTCCAAGTGGAAGGAAAGTTAGAGTCACTCTCTTTCACCTCATCTGGATACAAGGAGAAAAGTTGTGCTTGAAGAAAACTCAGGAAATAGTCAATGGTCTTTGTGTTACTCTGTGAAGTGCTTCTATGAACTGCACATTTTGAGGATTTTTGTGAATTGAAGAGATAGTCATTTGCATACAAAAGCAGGAGATTATCTGAGGATAGCCTCAGTATCAAATATGTCTACTACAAATATGTACAATTATTTTCTAACTTTCTCCTGAGGTGGGAGGATTGCCTGAGTTGGAGATCAGCCAGAGCAAGGGTGAGCCCCCTTTTTTCTCTATTAAAAACAGAAACATTAGCCAGGTGTTGTGGCAGGCGCCTGTAGTCTCAGCTACTTGGGAGGCTGACACATGAGGGTAGCCTGAGCCCAGGAGTCTGGAATGCCACGGCACTCCAGCATGTGCAAGAGAGTGAGACTCTCAAAAAAAAAAAAAAAAAAAAATCCTCTGAAAATGACTGTTATGATTTGTCGATTTCACCTCCCATGAGCCACAATGCTACGCTGGGGCTCGTGAGTAACAACTGTTAAAACTTTAAGACTTTGGTTAACCAGTTGTAGCCATTATTAAAAAGAAAATTAATTGTATTAAAAGCAAAGGTAATAAATACTCAAAACTCATCACTTTTAGTTATTTTACCACATTTTATCATTGCTCAGGCATCTACTGGAAGTCTGGTGGAAAAGCCCCAGAACGGCGCTTTGTGAGGCATCACGTTCCACTTTTGTGTTCAGTGGTTCCACTCAGCAGCCTGACACCAGCCACAGTGGAGCACTAACCTGATTAGGGACTTCACCTAATCTAAAATCAGTCGTCTCCTCCCCCAGGAGTCAGCTGGTAAACTTCACCAGCACAACACTGGCAGGGGAGGTTCTGGGATTACCAAGAAAAATAAGATGTTGCCTTTACAAAAATTAGGATTTACCTGGAAGCCAGCTAAACATTTGACTATAAGATGTCGTATAAATGAAAAAGCAGGGATTGAAAGTGTTACGGAAGAAGAAATGCAATTAATTTTGCCAGAGGTATTCTGAAGTCTCATAGAATAAACAACCTTTGAACTAGTTGTTGAAAGTTGAGTAAAAATTCATTTGGCAGAGAAGGGAAATGCTCTTCTGAAAAGAGCAAAGGGTGAAGCGTAAGATAATACTGATTGTTATTAGTGCAATTGAGTATGGTTAAAGCAGTGTTTCTCAATTTTCCCACTAGGAAAAGGGGCAAATAAATTTTGGTGTTCTGAAGTTGAAGCTTGAGAAGGCTCAATGTTAACAGGGAATTTCTTTAATTTATTCTATTTCATCCTAAAAACGCATTGGAATTTTCAATTATCCTTCTTCAGTATTTTTACTCAGAATAAGGTTCCATTTTCTTTTCCATCAAAGCATTTAAAGCTACAAGGGAAAATCAATATTAACTTTTTTCCTACCCTCCTCCCTTCCTTCTTTTTTTCTGACAGACTCTCACTTTGTCCCGCCAGGTAGAGTGCCGTGGCATCACAGCTCACAGCAACCCCAAACTCTTGGCTCCAGCAATCTTCTTGCCTCAGCTTCCTGAGTTGGTTAGTTTTTCTATTTTAGTAGAGACAGGGTCTTGCTCTTCTGACAGGGTCAGGCTGCTCTGGAACTCCTGATAATCCACCCACCTTGGCTTCCAAGTGTGCCAGGATTACAGGTGTGAGCTACTATGCCCAGACATGAAAATCATATTATCAAGAAAAATATTTGTGTATCTTACATATGAAATGCAGATATAAGGACTCACCTCCCAGGATGCAGAGAGAAATGGGCATCTTTGGCCCCCAGCACAAGGGCGATCGCAGGATGCAGCAGGGCCAATGAAGAGAAAAGGCAATGTGTCGGAAGGTCAAGAGGAAAAACTTCCTGAAGTGACTCTGAGCACTGAAGCCTACACGATGCATACAGATTAAAAAGTTCATGACCAGGTACTAGTGAAGTGCAGCCTTTCTCATGACGAACCTGAGGGGGACATACCCTGAAGCTAAGGTAGCTGATGTTTCAGGGCCACTTACTTGCACGTTCCCTTCCAAGTCCCCACATAGCCCCACCATATTCTCAACTGGTCAAGGGTCTTCCTTAAATTTGCAAAACTATTTTGATTGCAACCATTTAAGGCCACTGTCTTTTTAGTTCCAACACCCCTCCCCATTTCCTTTTGCAGTAGATGCTGTTGGAATGACTGGTGATTTGGGATGTGGTTAAGAGGAAGTGCAGACAGGAATTAATTTTTCTGCAGCATAATTCCTTTGGCTTATAGTCACTCCCATCTATCATGAAGCCACTGTTAGCCATCACTCACCGCACTAGCTCCCATGGCACCAGGGACAAGGGCAGGCGGGATCAGAGGTTATACCGAAATATGGAAGTGCCCAACTGAGTCCATCCAGCCACAGACAAACATGGAGGAAAAACAAGGCTTAAAGTGTCCATAGCCAAAGCTGATCCCCAACTTATCAGATCCCTATTTCTCTTCTGTCAAAAAGGTATCTAGTATATAAAATTATAAATGCTTAGTATATTTATTTTTAACAAAAAAATTACATGAAGTAAAATTTATAAGAATTCTGTCATTGTGCAAAAATCTGCAGCAACCCTAAAAACAGTGAGAAGATCTGTGGGAACACATCCAATTAGCCACCCAGAGGAAATACCCATCTACTATTCATGTTCCCTGAAGAACACGCCACTAATAGACCCCATGCAAAGAAGTGATCACAATTTTGTGAAAAATTATAGACCTGCATCTGACAACTAATCATAAACTTATGTTACCTCTGAATTTTGTAAGTTTATGGTATTTGTTGGTTTTTTTTCTATTTACAAATAAATATTCACTTTTGTACCTAAGTTTGGATTTGCAATTTTGTACTTTTTCTTATGATGGGTCCTCCAAATCATAACACCTTCATTTCCTTTGAAACATACATCTATCTGTCTAGTAGGGTTTTATATAGGTAATTCTGATTCAAATATTACAAGGCATAATATTATGGATTTAGCATAAAAACAACATTTCAACTTACCATCTAAACTACTTTTAAAAAATCTTAGATTTTGAAATAAATTCAACTTCCAGGAACATAGGCAGTGTCCACCTGTGTCTACCCAATGTCTATCCTGTGGCCGCTATCTTAGTTTGGAAGGTAAAGACCTGGGGCTTAGCAGCCATGAGTGCTTATCAAGGGCTGGGAAATTAAGCGTTGGAACCAATGAATTAAAGCATTGTTACAGTGTATAAGAGTTTGAATATCTATCTATCTATCTATCTATCTATCTATCTATCTATCTATCTATCTATCTATGATTCTAACCCCCCTGAAAGGCTGTAAGTGGATCTGTGTTTTAAAGAGAACCTCTGAGTCTGTGGCATTCTCCTAACTACAGTGTAACTCCTATAAAGGACTGGTCTAATAGCATACGTGACCTTTTAGTTTATTGCTATTTCCTTTTTTTAAGTGCTCTTAAGGAATCAACTTAATAAGATATTTTGGAGATTTTTTTTTCAGGACTAGGAGGACTCAGAATCCAGTTTATGAAACTGGGGACAAGATTTGCTCAATTTTCCATTTCTTCCCTATTCCCAGACTGTCCCGTATTCCACACTCTTTTCTAACAGTTCATCAAGTTCACTTCTATTTGAATACTATCATTCATGCAGGGAGAGAAATACAAAGTTATTCAGAACACCTGCTTCTTTCTCCATTAGGTCACTTCTCTGAGATTTCAAGTCGTTCATAGGTAGCCTTCCTTCTGCCCCAGAGATTCTCCCTATTTGACAGAGAACATTAAAGCAATAGAGGACTTCTGCGTCTTTTCTTTTTCTAATACTATAATGCCTTTTTTTTTCTGAGACAGAGTCTCACTATGTTTCCCTCGGTAGAGTGCTATGGCATCACAGCTCACAGCAACCTCAAACTCTTGGGCTTAAGCATTCTCTTGCCTCAGCCTCTCAGTACCTGGGACTACAGGTGCCCGCCACAACACCTGGCTATATATTTTTTGTTATTCTTGTCATTGCTGTTTTAGCAGGCCCTGGCCAGGTTCGAACCCATCAGCCCCAGTGCATGTGGCTGGCGCCCTAACCACTGAGCAAACAGGTGCCACACCAACATAATGCCTTCTTGTAGTAGAAATTTTCTACACTGTTGTCTGCATTTTGAATCCAAACATAAATTTTAAATGGCCTCTCCTTTCTTCCAGTTATCAATTTACCATATTTAGCAAATCTCTCTTCATTTTAGGTTTAGGCTTCCCTTTTCATACATTTGCTGGTCTTTTTAAAATTAATTATATTTTCCTGCCTTTTTTCTTTTGTTATACCTGTCATTTTTACATCTGAGTCCACCAGAAAGAATACATGTACTATATCATATGGATTTAAAAAAAAAATTTCAGATTAGTATAAGGGTATAGACAATTAGGTTACCGTGTTTGCATTTGTTACCTCAAGTCCCTGTTGTAGGCCCTCTCCCAGGAGGTGTGCCATGTGCCCTTACATTGTGTCTGTTAGGTGACAGCACACCAATCCCCCTCCTTTCCCCCTCATATCCTTCTCTCCTCCTGCTTCCCCTTCTGCACAAATAAAAACATATAATTAAAGCAAATAGACAACTTTCAGAATGGGAAAAGATACTTGCATATTACAACAAAGGGCTTATAACTAGTATCTATAGAGAAATCAAATTAATGAACAAAAAAAGAGCAAGGAATCCCATCTATCACTGGGCAAAAAACAGGACCAGAACCTTCTCTGAAGAAAATAGATGGTCAACAAACACATAAAAAAAAAAAAATCCTCATTGTCCCTAATCATCAGAGAAGGGAAATAAAAACCACCCTGAGGTATCACCTAACTCCAGTGAAAATATCCCACCTTACAAAATTCCAAAGCTGCAGATGCTGGCATGGTTGTGGAGAGAAGGGAAACTTTTACACTGTTGTTGGGATTTCAAACTAATACAGCCTTTTTAGAAAGAAGAATGGAGAATCCTTAAAGAACTCAAAACAGATGTTGCATTTGATCCCACAATCCCATTACTAGATATCTACCCAAAAGGAAAAAAAAAAAAAAACAAAAAAACCATTTTATCATAAGGATATTTGCACTAGATTGTTTATCACAGC
The DNA here is from genome assembly GCA_963574355.1 of Loris lydekkerianus. Lineage (NCBI taxonomy): Eukaryota > Metazoa > Chordata > Mammalia > Primates > Lorisidae > Loris > Loris lydekkerianus. Next base: position 13,109 of record CAUYPK010055970.1, on the reverse strand, counting down.
TCAATTTACAATCGCCAAAATGTGGAATGAACCCAGGTATCTGTATCTATCAACCCATGAAGGATTAATAAGTTGTGTTATATAAATAGTATGGAATACTATTCATCATAAAAACATGGAGACTTTACATTTTTTATAATAACTTGGACAGAGTTGGATAACATTCGGTTTAGCAAGGTATCACAGGAATGGAAAAAGCTACTATCCAATGTACTCAATACTAATATGAAGCAAGTAGATGAACTAATACATGACCTTCATATAGATTTTGATGACTACTTTTTTAAAATTTAATTTTTATTAAATCATAACTGTTTACATTTATGGGGTACAATGTGATGATTTGGTATAAAATGTGGAATACTTAAATGAAATGGATTAACATAACCATCACCTCACTTACTTATTTTTTATAGTAAGACATTTATAATATACTCTTAGTTGTTTTGAAATGTACCCTTGAATTGTGTACATTAGGTGAGATCTCACCAAATACCCTCCCTCCACTCATCCTCCCCCCTCCCCTCCCTTCTCCCTTTTCTCCCTTCCTTCATTCTGGACTCTTATACTCAAGTATATACGGTACTACAAGAAATTCTATTCTCAGAAATATGATAACCTAGAGGAAATGGACCAATACCTGGAAGCACACCACCTTCCTACACTCAACCAGAAAGAATTAGAAGTTTTTAATAGACCTATATCAAGCACTGAAATAGCATCTGCTCCCAAAAAAGAAAAGTCCAGAACCAGATGGCTTCACATCAGAATTCTACCAAACCTTTTAATAGGAACTAGTACTTATATTACATAACCTTTTCCAAAACATAAAAAAAGAAGGAATTGGTTCAGTGCCTCTGGCTCAGCAGCTAGGGCACCAGCCATATACATCGGAGGTAGTTTGTTCAAATCCAGCCCAGACCTGCCAAACAACAATGACAACTGCAACCAGAAAATAGCCAGGTGTTGTGGCAAGCACCTGTAGTCCCAGCTACTTAGGAGGCTGAAGCAAGAGACTTGCTTAAGCCCAAGAGTTTGAGGTTGCTGTTAGCTGTGATGCCATGGCACTCTACCTAGGGCCACATAGTGAGACTACATATACCACATAAATAAAATAAAAAACAAAGACCATATGATTCTATCAAGTGATGCAGAAAAAGTCTTTGATAATATCCAGCATCCTTTCATGATTAGAACACATAAGAAAATTGGCTTAGATGGAACATTTCTTAAACTGATAGAGGCCATCTACAGCAAAACCACAGCCAGTATCATACTGAATGGAGTAAAGTTAAAAAAACATTTCCACTCAGATGTGGAACTAGACAAGGATGCCCTTTGTCAGCACTGCTATTCAGTATAGTACTAGAAGTCCTAGCCATCGCAATCAGGCATGAGAAGAGGAAATTTTCAGAGGAAATCAAACTCTCACTCTGCATATGACATGATCTTATACCTAGAAAACAAACAAACAAACAAACAAACAAAAAAAAACCAGGGACTCAACTACAAAGCTCTTAGAAGTGATCAAGGAATATAGCAGTGCCTCAGGATACAAAATCATTACTTACAAATCAGTAGCTTTTAAATATACCAACAATAGTGAAGCCTAAAATATAGTCAAGGACTCTATTTCTTTTACAGTACTGCCAAAGAAGATAACTATCTGGGATTATATCTAACAAAGGGTGTGAAAGATCTCTATAAAGAAAATTATGAAACCCTGAGAAAAGAAAGCAGAAAATGTTAACAAATGAAAAAACATATTATGCTTGTGTCTGGGAAGAATCATCATTGTTAAAATGTCAATACTACCCAAAGCAATCTATAGATTTAATGCAATCCCTCTCAAATCACTGATGTCATACTTCAAAGAACTTGAAGAAATAGTATTTCATTTTATATGGAATCAGAAAAAAACTTGAATAGCCAATACATTACTTAGAAATACAAACAAATCTGGAGGCATCACATTACCAGACGTCAGGTTATATACTACAAATATATGGTGATCAAAACAGCATTATACTGGCACAAAAATAGAGATGTAGATGTATGAAACAGAATAGAGACTCTAGAGATGAACCCAGCCACATATTGACATTTGATCGTTGATAAGCCCAAGGAAAACATACATTGGAGAAAAGAACCCCTATTTAACAAATGGTGCTGGGAGAACTCACTAGCAACCTATGGAAGACTGAAACTGGACCCCCACCTCTCACCACTAACAACCGATTCTCTTACTCACCTCTTCCCCCGCCTTCTTTCCCTGCCCCTTCTCCACAATAAAAAAATAAATTAATTAAAAAAAAAAAAAAAAAAAACAACCGATTCTCACTAGATAAAAGATTTGCATTTTAGACATGAAACTACAAAAATAATAGAAGAGAGTGCAGGGAAAATGCCTGAAGATATTGGCTTGAGAAAATATTTTATGAAGAGGACCCCTCGGTCAATTGAAGCAACACCAAGAATATACGATTGGGATCTGATCAAGCTAAAAAGCTTCTGCACAGCTAAGGCCACTGCAGGTAGAGCAAACAGACAGCCTTAGGAATGGGAAAAGATTTTTGTAGTTTATGCTTCTGATAAAGGTCTTATAACTAGAATCTATAGAGAACTCAAACTAATCAATAAGAAAAGAGCAAACAACCCATTTCTTTGTGGGTAAGAGACTTGAACAGAAACTTCTCTGACGATGACAGGCTAATGGCCAAAAAACACATGAAAAAAATGCTCATCATCTTTAATCATCAGAGAAATGCAAATCAAAAGCACTTTGAGATACCACCTAATTCCAATAAAATTTGCCCACATTCCAAAATCCCAAAATTGCAGATGGTGGTGTGGATTTGGAGAGAAGGAAACACTACACTGCTAGTGGAATTGCAAACTAATATAGCCTTTTTGGAAAGAAGTATAGAGAACTCTCAAGGAAGTAAAGTTGACCTACCATTTGATCCTACAGTTCCATTACTAGGTATCTACCTAGATGAACAAACATCATTTTACAAAAAAGACATTTGCACCGGAATGTTTGCAGCCAAATTCATAATTGCCAAGTCATTGAAGCAGCCAAAATGCTCATCAACCCATGAATGAATTAACAAATTGTGGCATATATATAACATGGAATACTATGCAGCCATAAAAATGGAGACTTTACATCTTTTATGTTTACTTGGTTGGAGTTGGAACATATTCTTCTTAGTAAAGTATCTCAAGAATGGAAAAAAATTTATCCAATGTACTCAAAACTATTATGAAATCAATATGTAATCACTTACACATTCATGTGAATGAAAAACCTGAACTCGGCACAAATTTTGTGCCGAAAAAACTCGGCTTATACTCGAGTATATATGGTAATTATTGAGAATTTTTAAAATTTCTGTTGTATCTGTTGTTATTTCTTCTTTATTGTTTCTGATTTGATGTTATTAGATATTTTATTTTTCTGTTTCTGGTTAGGCTAGCCAAAGGTTTCTCAATTATATTAATTTATTCAAAGAACCAACTTTTTGTTTCATTGATCTTCTGAATGATTCTTTTGTTTTCAATTTCATTTAATTCTGCTCCAATTTTGGTTATTTCTTTTCTTCTGCTGGGTTCGGGGTTGGAATGTTCTTCCTTTTCCAGTTGCTTGAGATGACCCCTTAGCTTGTTGACTTCCTCTCTGTTTTCTTGATGAAGGTTTCTAATGCTATAAATTTCCCTCTTAGGACTGCATTTGCAGTATCCCACAGGTTTTGATAATTTCTGTCTTCATTATCATTTTGTTCCAAAAATCTGATGAATTCCTTCTCAGTCTTGTCTTTGACTTGTCAAAGACACTTGTCTTTGTCTATGATTCAACTTAAGGTTAGTTTCCATAACTTTGTTTGAATATGAAGATTTCTGTTGCTTTTGAGTTTAACTTTTATTCTGTGATGGTCCAAAAAGATACAAGGAATAATTTAAATTTGCTGAGATTAGACTTGTGTCCTAAGATATGATCAATTTTGGAGGATGATCCATGGGCTGATGAGAAAAAGGTGTATTCAGTTTTATTAGGATCAAATGTTCTGTAGATGTCTATTAAGTCTACTTGTTCTAGGGTCAAGTTTAAGTCCATTATTTATTTGTTTAGTTTCTTCTTGGAGGATCTATCCAGAACTGACAAAGGGGTGTTAACACCTCCAGCTATTATAGTGCTGGAAGATATAAAATTGTTCATATATGTTAGGATTTGCTTTATAAATTGAGGATATTCAGGTAGGGCGCATAATTATTAATCTCTTCATGTTGAGTGTTTGCTTTGACAAATACGTAGTGCCCATCCTTGTCTTTCCTTATCTTTGTTGGTTTAAATCCTATTGTATCTACAAATAAGATTGCAACATCTGCTTTTTTCTGATTTCCACTTGCCTGTATTATAGAGGACCATCTCTTCACCCTGAGTCTTTTTTTATCCTTTGAGGTACCTGTCAGCAACAGATACCTGGCCTGAGTTTTTGTATTCAGTCAGCCAACCTGTGCCTCTTTAGAGGACAATTTAAGCCATTCACATTAATTGAGAGAATTGATCAGTATGGTAGTGTTTTGGCCGTCATATTGTTCAAAGGTCCAGTACTTATTTTTAATCCTTTCAGCATTGTGGAAGTTAGGTTTTGTTTGATAAATTCTGGGTGAGTTTACTTTGGTGGTAGACATTGTGCTGATCATTATGGAAAATGGGTCTGAGTATTTCCTGGAGAGATGGTTTAGTTATAGCAAATTTCCTTAACATGTGGATGTCAGTGAAGTATTTGATTTTGTCCATCATAAATGAAACTCAGTTTAGGTGGATACAGGATGCTGGGCTGAAAATTCCTTTGTTTTAGAAGATTGAAGGTCAATGACCACATCCTCTTCTGGTTTGAAACGTTTCCATTTTTCTGCCTTTTAATGCTTGGAATCATTCAAAAGCATTGTTTTCAATCTTTAAGATCTTTTCTTTTGCCTGTTCAACTCTATTACTGAGGGACTCTATTGTATTTTGAAGCTGCTTGAATAACTTTTTCACTTTCTTGAGCTCTGCTATATTTTTTCTCATTATGTCCATATCCTTGGTTAGTTTGTCTTTGAATTTATTAATTTCTTGACACAATTTTTAACTTACTCTTTGGATTTCTATTTCTGACATTTCAGCTATTTGTCTATGAATGGCATCTTCTGCTGTATCTTCTTTGTCATTCAATGGGGGAGCTGATTATTCATGTTGCCAGATTTTGTCCAGTGGTTCTAACCCATGAGTATTTTCTGTAATTTGACAATTAAAACTGGTACAGTGAGATTGGATTGGAGCCCCAGGAAGTGGAGTTAATCAGCCCTTTACCAATGAGCTGGGGCTTTTCCGCCACAACCTTAGAAAGGTCCCTTTCAGAGCTGAGCCAGAAACTCTGAGGACCTGCTTGGTGAGATGGTGCAAGCTGGCTCAGTCTTCAAGTCAGTCAGCCTTTACCTAATCCTAATGAGTCACAGTGTTAGGCTGAAATCTCAGCTGGACAGAGATACAAACAACTGCAGTGCCCCACCCCCACCAGCAATAGCTGGAGGAAGAGAATCAGTCCTTCCCTGCTACAAAACAACTGCCTGTCCACCTTGGAGGGTCCCCAGATGGAAAGCCCAGGTTGAGAGTTCTAATCAGATTGTTCTGGGCAGTACAATCACTGCTCAACAGGAAGAGTTCAAAGGGTCTCCAGTGGCCCGATAGTAGAAATCCATGGGCATTTCCATCCTGCAAACCTGAGAGGATGAAGCCTGGTCCCCTCCGGTGAGCAATCAAGTCAGAAAAGTTCCTTGCCAAAGTCAGAACAGGGGCATCTATGCCTCCACCTGCTGTGCACTATTGTGGCATGTCCCTCTCTCCCGGTGACCCCTGCTTCCACTCAAGTCACTGTTTCTACACTGCTATCAAAAGGCCCATACAATGCCCAGGCCTCTCAGAGAATTCCCAAACACTCTGGGCTCTGCAGGGGGCAGACCTTCAGATCTCCAGGAAAGGGCGAAATGGTGGACTGGGAGTTCAGAATTGGGTGGAAACTATCTGTTCAATTTTACGCCTGGCAGGATGATGCCTAGGCTCACAAGTGGGACCTCCCTGGAGAAGGCGGCATGGTGTTTAGCGGCTCTCTCCCTTGGTGTAAAATGAGAGGTCTTTTGTTCTCTGCTGGCTTGTAGGGAGCCCACAGTGAACCTCCTACTTGGGGGAGGGGTCTCTTGTCCTCTTGGTTATGGGCTTTGAACTTGGAATTTGTTTATTTGTATCTTCTTTCTTAGAGATGATGTGCACTTGTTTATTATCTTTCTTAGCTCAGCTCCTCACCTTCAGCTTCACTGAGTCTACTTCTGTCCAGTATCTCTGTCTCTGGGTAGGAGCCTATGGTGAAAGCTGCCACTTGTTGTCCATCTTCCTTCCTCCTCCAATTTTTGCTGACTATTGCCCTTTTTCTTTCTCTCTAAAATTATTTCCAACCATTCCATTTGAATTTAATTTTTGAAACATTCATTCTTCTGGTATTCTTTCCTTTTAGAGCCTCTGTTCATAAATACTATCCCAATTATTTTCTGAGCATTTCAGAATTGATCTTCCTAAACTTTAGAGTATGCATGCATCTCTAATTATGTTCAGAATTTCCCTCCCTGTTTAGGAAAGATACCATGTGGTAAAGGCTTTTTCTCCTGGGACTTGTCATTTCTATTTCTAGAATTGAAGAGAATTATGTCAAGTACTTTGCCTTACTGTTTCCTCTACCTTTGGAAGAACTGTCAGATATTCACATAAAATATCATCCGTTACTCTGTTTTAAGCACGACAGGATTTCCAGTGTGTGTCTGAGAACAGCTATGGACCTGTGAAAAAGTCAGACACACTGGATTTCATTCTAGCTGTGCTACCTATAATTATTCTACATACCTCTTTATACTTTAATTTTCCATGAAGAAACAAGTTACCTAATGGTTTACATGGTATTCACTTGATTAAAAGGGCCAGGAGCTTTATCAACTAGAAATTCAGGTAGCTCAAAGAATTCCTTCATGAGCCAGTCGAGTACTTTTCCTCTGCTAGCAGTCTATTGCTTCTAATTATCTTTATATTTTGTTTTAGAGGCTGCAGATCACCAAATACACAGGAGTGGTAGGAATAAAATGGACTGTGTTAGGGTGTGGTGCCCTGGGAGGTGTGGCCACCCATTATATAGGCACAGTGATGGGAAATACCCTGGGAGCAGTGTCTACTGGGGGCTGATGTTTTTCAGGTATTCCATTGGTTCCCAAGATGTCAAACAATTAGGCTAAGTAGGTAATGGCAGGTAAATGCTATTTCCATCCTGCAGACCTACAGTAGATGAATACTTACTAATCACTGTTAATTAGACAATTATGATGTGTAACATATATCTTAAATCAAGCTTTATATTTGAAAGTGGAGATTCTAGGGCAGTGCCTATGACTCAGTGAGTAGGGCACTGACCCCATATACCGGGTGGTGGGTTCGAACCCAGCCCCGGCCAAAGTGCTAACAAAAAATAGCTGGGCGTTGTGGTGGGCGCCTGTAGTTCCAGCTACTCGGGAGGTTGAGGCAAGAGAATCGCCTAAGCCCAAGAGCTGGAGGTTGTTGTTAGCTGTGACCCAGGGCGACAAAGTGAGACTCTGTCTCTAAAAAAAGAAGAAAATAAAATAAAATAAAATAAAATAAAATAAAATAAAATGGAGATTCTAATTAAAAACTAAGTGAGGAGAACCAATACAACTTCAAGTATTGGACAATACAAGGCTCCATCAACATCTCACTCTAGAATGAGTAAATGAATTTAACAAAAAATACAATGTGAGTACATGAAGAGAAAAATGAAACCCCCTAAACTTGGTGAAAAAATAATAATTTTAAAAATTATTACAGGAGCTAGAAAAAAATTTAGAAAACTGCTTAGAACTTTAGATGCAAGAAGATAAGGCCTAATAAAAAGAAGCAATATCAGGCCCAGTAAAACTTGCCTGAGGCATATAACAAAGGAGCAAAAGGAATCAGGGAAAATGCAGGAACAGCTGACCTAACATCTTCATGGAGGTAGTAATGTGCAGAACAGCAACGCAAAAACCTAGAGAAGCTGTGACAGACACATGGGAAAAAGTCAGAGTTGAAAACTGATTTAAGGAGCCTGATTATTACGAACATGAAGGACCAAGTACTCACGATACTTTGGTTATCTCTTGTTAGGGGCTTAACCTTTCTCCCTTTTCCTCCTAATCTCCCCCCTCCTCCCCTCCTCCAAAAACAAAAGTCCTACCTGGCCCCACCCCAAGAGTTCCCTGGGAAAGACCTTAAACCTTCCAGTAAGCTGTAGAATCTTTCTCCCCCTCCACCCAGTATGAAAACAAGCCTCCAACAATCCTCCGTGCAGAAGCCATATTTGCCCAGACGTGCCTCTGTCTCCTTTCGTTAAACTTGGCCTGAACCTCTCTGAGTCTCGTCTCTGGATACACCACCAAACCCCTTTCATCTCTGATTCCAGAACAATGGGAAAATAGCAAATAAAATGTGGAATATGGGAAAACTTCCCTGACAAACATATCCTGTCTGTGGACTTATAAGCCTGCTGTAAACTAAACAAGTTATAATTACACACATGTAGCCCAAGCATTCACATTATTCACATTATAGAAAAAAACATTTAGAGATTTATAAGCATTCAAGAAGATGAAAGAAAAATTCTTTTAAATGTAAGAATAATATCAGGCTAATCTCTGTAATACAAAATGTGAGACCATAATATTATCCTATTTCCTGAGTTCTATGTGAAAAATAATCTCCAGTAAAAGTCATAAATTATTTAGTATCATAAGAAATAAAATAATGTAGCTAGCAATGGAATTAACAATAATAGAGAGGAAAAAAAACATAAAGAGAAAAGAAGTTAGAATATAATGCAAATGTGGGAGATGGTAAGAAGACCAAGTAAGTGAACTGGTATTCAGGAAATAAAGAGCTCTCCAAAATAAAAGGAATAAAAAGGTGTTTCAAGACATAATTGAAGAAAATTTTTCTAAAGTGTACTAATAAAACCAAAAAAATAGGAAAAGATGGATACATTTTACTACAATTTAAACATGTAAGTCCCAAACTGACAAATATTTTAATCAAATACTACAAAAGTAGTAATATCTTTAATAGGAGCAAAGTTCTGCCAAATCAATAACCAAAAAGAAAAATAAAATCATAAAGCTAATCAACTCTCAATCAAGAATGGCTCTGGGGCTCTCAAACATGTTGCTAAGACTGTATGTAAATTTTTAACATACAGTCTGGAGGATAGTTTGGCAATTTCAATATTTCTAAAAATTTCACATCTTTAATCCAGTAAATTTCATTTCAAAGTATCTGTGAAGTAGAAATATTACATAACACATTCACTGCAGAGCTGAAATATTCAAAATGAGGATAGGGAAAAATCTGTATGTTCAATGCTGAGGAATGGTAAACATGTTTGATAAATTCCATCATGGGACAGACATTATGAATCCATTAAAAATGCTGAGGTGTGACTGATGGCACAGGAAATTCTAATGCAACGACACCAAGTGAGACAAGCAGGAGGTAAAACTCTGTGATGATATTGTATTGGAAAGACAAAAATTTGTAAATTGAGAAATAAACAGAAATGCAAGTGTTTTTTGTTGAATGATGAGGATACATATGCTTTTTATTTTTAAAATTATATTTTCTCTGCTTTCCATAATTTCTAAAATAAATATGGACTAATTCATTTTATAGGAAAGAAAATACTATTATTTTAGGACAAAGAAACAGCAGGCAGATCCCTGCTGCTGAGAAGTAGACCAAGCAGGCAACATAAGTGCAAAATCAACTCTCGGAAAATCTTTTTGAGCCAAGAATGGTTTTCTTAAGTTGTGTTAAGTATCCTGTTTAACAAACTATTTATATTTTGCGGGTATTTCCTTTTTCGTTAGAGATGTCCACAACAGAGCTTTATCTAAATAACTGATTTCTTTCCTGAAAAATACGCACTTGATTGTCTGTGGTTATATGAGTTTTTCCAGTTTTCTAAATGGTAGTGTCTCAGAGACTGCAAAATACTTTTTAATATAGGTGCGCAAGTTTTTCATTTTAATCCCTAACATTTTTAAAGAAAATAAGAAAGATGGAATGCAATCATACAAACATCTCTAGCTTTACAGCTTCACCTCCTACAGTTTTATAACTACTAATTTCCTAATGCTTCATTCCACTTGATATTTCAAAGTCCTAAGTTCTCAGCACGTTGCATTAAAAGGTAATCACTAATCTTCCTGATTCTGCCTCCAGTTAATAAATTAAGATGAACACAGACTGAGGTACTTGTGGGCAACGTACGTTTTCATGGCTTTGACCCTGAGTAAATCACTCGAAATGTTCTCAACATGTTAGCTGTACTGTGATTGTAGTTGGAAATTTTAAGTAGCACACAAAACATTTAAGATAATTCTCTGAAACAATGTGAGATCACACAAAAGCTTGTTTCACATATTAAAATGTAAATTTCATTAAAAATAGAAGAAAGACATGTTAATAGAGAAATACAAATTCAAGAGAGACAAAGGCTAAGAACCTCGATACAGCCCACCTTACCCCCAAAAGGAGGAAAGGAGAAAAGAAGCAGAACAAAGCACCCTCCAAACCACCAGAAAACACGGGCAATCATAGAAATTAATGCAGGGAGACGAACAAGGAATTTTAAGAAAAGAAACAAAAGTGCTAAATAAATCTATGCAAAGATATTCCAGCTCTTCGGGTTGTGTAAGAATAATTGAGACAATGCACTGGGACATGCTAAATGAAGCTATTAAAACATAACTCATAATTAGAGAAATGAAATTTAAGTAATATACATTTAAATGTATGTATACACATTAATCTATGTATGTGCATACACATACACACATATACATATATCCTGGCAAACATGAAAAATAATTTTTGATGCCCAGAATTGGCAAGCATGTGAGGAAACACTTGACTGTAAAAGACGTATCGTTTCTGGAAAACACTTTGACAATATTTTCTGAGATATGTATATTTCACATATGTATCTTTGAGCCATTCCACTGCTCAAAATTTCGCCTACAGATAATTAACACACGTGTACACAGATACCTATCTGTGAATATTCATTACAACAATGTTATAAAGAAAAACTGGAGATAGCCCAAATGTCTGCAGACAGGGTTGATTAAATAAGCACAATAGCCTAATAGAAAACATGATAAATATGCACGCTAATATAGAAGACATTCCAGTAACCCAAAAGCAAACTGCAAAGCAGTACAAATAGTGTCGCATTTTTGTTGAGATTGTGTGCAAAAAAATAAACATTTGCTGTTTAAGGCACCTAGTCTATGGTGCCCTGTCACAGCAGTCCTGCCTGCACCACAGAAGATCACAAGCTTTAAAAGCATTTTTTTCTTCATTTATGATGACTACAAAGCAAGCTCTTAAATTAGGTTGATAGAAGCTTCTGCATTTCTGAGATATTACAAAGCGTATTGTTTGCAATCCTAACATCAAAGATGAGTGGCAAAGAAAAGGATAGAGATGATTTAAATAAATAACAGTGTCAGAAGCACTGGTGGTAGTGAAGTGGATTTGTTCAACCATAATGTTTAACCGGGTTGTTTGAAAGGTTCCACACAACTACTATGTCCTGCGAGACACATATTCACAGCCCTGCAGTGGACTGTCATGTGCTGTTCCCTCCCTTGTGCTGGGCCCTGGAGTTCGTCTGCCCTACGGTCATCATCTTAGGTAAGCCACATCACAGCCCCATGACACAGGTGTCCCTTCCATGGACAGGGAACTCCAAGCTCACAGAGGGCAACTGAGTTGCTCAGAGTCATAAACTGAATGTTGGCTGAGCCAGGATTTGACTCCTTGTCTGTCCACTGACAAAGCCCCTGCTCTTTCCACAGCACTCCAAACAAGGGAAATTTTAGAGGCACATCTCAAGATACATTTAGTGTAATGAGTTTGCTAGCGTGTACCTTTAAGTCTCTGTATTTTGGTACCTGAGTGTTCTAGGTATATGAAACACATGTACTTAGGAGTTGGATGATTTTGTATACTAGAAATTAGAGGGAGTTGTGGGCTTTCAGCAGGCCATGGGTGCTGTTTTATAAATGTCACCTGGCTAGGGCAGAATGAATATTCATTTTATTAAATGATGCTACTTGATCATGCTCTATCCTTTACACAGAGGGATTTAGGAGGTGGAGTGGATAAGTGTTTAATAATGTACAATGTTTACCTCAATACAGGACATTTTTTGGTATTGGCTTATCTAACATCCCATATGAATACTATTCACTGAATGCTCTATGGAGACAACAGTGAGGGAGGTAATGTATTTACAAATTTCTTCAGTAATTATGGCAGGTACAATGACAAGGTTTCATTCTGTTGCCCAGGCTATACAGTTCAGTGGTATCATCATAATTCATTGCAATCTCAAATTCCTGGTCTCAAGTGATCCTCCTGCCTCAGCTTTCTGAGTAGCTGGAACAACAGGTGCCCGCCACGTGTCCTGACTAATTTTTCTATTTTTTGTAGAGACAGAGTTTTGTTCTTACTCAGGCTGTCCATCCTGGCCTAAACAAATCCTCCCACGTTGGCCTCCCAAAGTGCTAGGATTGCAGGTGCAAGCCACTGTACCTAGCCTGACAGTAGAGCTTTTTAAACTTAGTGTGTGCTGCCCAGAGCCTCAGCTACTCAGAAGGCTGATGCCAGAGGATTGATTGAGGCCAGGTGTTTGAGAGCAGGCTGAGTGAGAGAGTGAGACCTCCATCTTTCAAAAAAAGGAAAAGATCAAAGGGCTGGACATGGCAGCTAATGCCTATAATCCTAGCACTCTGGGAGGCTGAGGCAGGAGGATCACTTGAGCCCAGGAATTGGAGACTAGCCTGAGTGACAGCAAGACTCTGTCTCTAAAAAAAAAAAAAAAAAAAAAAAAAAAAGGAAAATTAACAAGGCATTGTGGTGGACCCCGGTACGCCCCGCTACTTGGGCCGGGGCCTCCCACAGAACACTTGGC
>CAUYPK010055967.1:0-10601 GCA_963574355.1 Loris lydekkerianus | reverse complement strand
CCAAGCAAAACACCACCCCCCCAAAAGGTGTTTTTTGTTTTGTTTTTTTTTGTGGGGGGGGGTGGGGCGGGGGGCTGGGTTTGAACCCACCACATCTGGTATATGGGGAGGCGGCCTACTCTTTTGAGCCACAGGCACCGCCCATCTCACTAAGTCTTAGTGTCCTCCTCTGTAAAATGCAACAGTGGTGAGGAGTAAATAAACACACCTATTACAGGGCTTAGAAACATGCCTGGCACAGAGTAAATGCTTTATCAGGATTGACTGTTCTCATTAATTATCTCAGTGCTCAACACCCAGCTCAGTGCCAGACTTATGATTGAGAAAATATGCTGAGTGAAAATCACAATGGTGGGAGTGGATGTTCTCACCAGAGAAAAGAGAAAGGGCAGCGCAGGCCACATGGTGCAGCTGGGCAGATGCCTCCCGCTAAGCAGTTACCACCAGTGCAGCTCACATCCCCCTCCTCAGGGTTAAACCCACACTTTAAAGCAGTCTCTGTGAGAAATGAAACAGCCGTTATTGGTTTCTCCAATTAGCAAGAAGAGTCATGCCTCAAATGTGTTGTTGGTTGCAACAGGTTTACCCAGAATGATTTCAGCACTGCAGGAGCACTCTGCCCAAAGCAGTATCTTCACAATGTCCAAAATTCTAACTTGGAGCCTGGGATCAGAATGAGATGATAGGGAAATGGAAGAGCCCTGTGGAATTTGAAAAAAAAAAAAAAAAGATTGAAAAGAGAAAAAATAGCTTTCAAATTAGATTGTGAAACAGCGGCCTAGGAGATGGGAAGAATCCAGAAAAGAGAGGTAAGCAAAGACCAGAAAGTGTTTTAAACAAAAGAACATCATCAAGTCTGTCAAATGAAGCTGAGAAGTTGGAAGATGAAGACAAATACAGGGCAAGTGAATTTAGTGGCCTTGACAAGGGCAGTTTCATGTAGTGGTTTGGATGAAATTCCAAATGCAATGGTTGAAGGAGGAGAGGAGATTAGTGGCAGGATATGTAAAGGACTTTTTAAGAAGACACTCGTATAGAAAAAACAACAGAAGAAGGTAGAATAAAACAGGATGTGAAATAGAAATGGAAAAGAAGCAAATGTGTTTTTCTTTTTTTACCTTTTTTAAAAATGAAAATTCTAAACTATGTATGTAAAATGTTATCAGTGACCATTTAAGGAGCCTGTATTTACATTTGATATGAAGTGCAAGAACACGCCGCCTGAGGACAGTGCATGTAAGGAAAGAACCCACACAGTTACAAACCATCCTTTTAACTGCTCCTTTCACATAAAAATCCACATGTCAAAAAATACAGGTCTCTAGCATTGGTTTTAATGCTTATATAATATTCGATTAATCTTTTGAATTAATCTTCTATGTTGGATAATTAGTTCCATTTCATGTTGTTAAATTATGCCTACAATTGTAAGACACTTCTTTGTACATTCTTATTGGAGATAATCTCATCAAATATGTCCAGGCATGTCTGAGCTCCCTCAGGGGTCCTCAGATTATTCCAATGCATGACCATAGGAACCTTTGAAATTTGGGAATCTGCATAAAATGTCACAGCCTTCAGGGAAGGCCATCTGCTCCTAGAGTGACATAGTTAGCGAGAACAGACTCCTTGCCCTTTTCAGTTTAAGATTCTATCCCAATTTCATACTATGAGGTCATTATAAATGCTTCAGAGTAGCTAAATGGATTTTGTAAAATTATGTTTATTTTAAATTGACCCATAATTGTACATATTTATGGGATATGGTATAATGTTTTGATCCATGTGTATTATGTATTATATAAAATCAAATCAGGATAATTGGCTTATCCATTACCTCAAATATTTATCATTTCATTATAATGCAAAAAATTCAAAAATCTTCTTTTCTAGTTATTTTGAAATATGCAATTCAGTGCTCAGTGCTGTCAACTGCAGTCACCCTACTGTGCAAAGGTTAATTTTCATTCCCAAGACAATTCCACTTAAAACATAATATAAAATCAAGAATCTCATGTACTTCTTAACTGTAATTCACCTTCATTTAAAAACTATAGTCCACACTATAGGAAGTGTAGCATTTTGATGCATAAATTTGGAGTAAATCCAGTCTTCTAGTGCCCCGTGTAAAAACTCACTAACATTGAACAGATGATTGCAGATCCTGAGAATTTTTAAATGCAGCTTATGTTGCTATTTGAGGCAATTAAGTCTACAGATTTGCATTAAATTGAAATATCAAAACTGTCTTATGAGTTGTTGCTTTTTTTAGAGGCCTAATTAAATCTGAGCTAAACAAACAAAATATCTATGGCAGGTGTATATATATTTAAATATCATGAATTGAGGTAGATAAAGATGTGCCTTATTGCAGTATTAGAACTGAGTAATTGTGAAAGAGCTTTTATTACATCAAGTATCCAACAAAAGACTTCATTTTAGGTAACTATCCCCACCCCCACCTATTCAGCCTTCTGTGAGTCATTTTCCCACATATTCCTACCATCAGCTTTCAGCGTATATGATAATAAATAAGCTTCTAAGAATTCTTCTCCATTCAGCTGTTTCAAACATCTTAACGACTGCATTTTTCTGACCTCATCAAAAATACCTAAATAAAAGGCAATTGCAGAATTTAGTATTCCTTTTAGCATATTCTTTACCAGAAGCTTTTCTGTTTATGAAAGATGTTAGTAGCTCAGGGGGACACGATGAGCATAATAGATGCATTGTGTAGTACAAAGGGAGGTGAAGAAGTTTCTATGTAGAGGGTAGAAAAGAGAAAAGTTATATCCATGTATTTTTTTTGTAAAAATATACCCATGTCTATGTAAAAGGTACAATAGCAGATTGCCTGAGCTCAGGAATTCAAGACCAGCCTGAGCAAGAATGAGAACTCTGTCTCTTACAAAAAAAAAAAAAAATAAAAAAATAAATAAATAAATAAATAAATAAATATTACGGGGCACTGTGGCAGGCATCTGTAGTCCTAGCTATTCTGGAGACTGAGGCAGGAGAATCACTTTAGACCAAGAGTTTGAGGTTGTTGTGAACTGTGATGCCATGGCACTCTACCAAAGGTGACAAAGTGAAACTCTGTCTCAGAAAAAAAAAAAAGAGAGAGAGAGAGAGAAAGAATAATAACCAATAAGGCCTGGTGCTGTGGCCCAGACCTGTAATCCTAGCACTCGGAGAGGCTGAGGTGGATAGATTAACTGAGCTTGTGAGTTTGAGTCCAGCTTGAGCAACAGCGAGACCTCCTCTTTAAAAAATAACCCGGCGTTATGGCGAACACCCATAGTCCCAGCTACTTGGGAGGCTGAGACATGAAGAACGCTTGAGCCCAAAAGTTTAAGGTTGCTCTGTGCTATGACACCACAGCACTCTACTGGGGGTGACAATGTAAGAAAAAAAGAAAAAAGAAGGTGTAATAATTAAACCTATTAAAACCCAAGAAAAAATCAGGCATTGAGATATTATGACTACAAGTGGACACTAACCTATAGATAGCTCCATTTGTGTTCACTTTGGAATGAATCCTGACTTGGTCTTTAGCATTCAATATTCATGAAGCTTTGTTCTTTGTTAAGAAACTGAGCATGCTTCTCTTCCTAGAAGACATATATCTCTTAAATGTATGATCACTGGCCTCTACCTAGAAAGAGATAAACAGCTTCACCTCCTAGATTTGAACCTGTGGCATTCAGGTGGAGGTTCACTGAGGTGGTCGTACTGTGGGGAGAATGGTACTGCTTCAAAGAACAGTGGGGCCATGACTTGAGTTTGGGCTTGGTCCCTTACGAGGCACATATACAGTCCAACTTAGAACAAGTCACTTCACTTCCCTGACTCTCCCTTTCCTTGGCAAAATAAAGATAAATTTGATGATTCACATACATGTTTTGTTAAATAAGACAAAAACTAAATCTAAAAGTCTAAAAAAAAAAAAAAATCAATTAGTTAAACCTCCACTGTAACAATGCAGCCAAAAGTTAAGGAGGAACAGTGCCTTGGCTGCCCTGCAGCTCTATTTCAACCTTCCTAATGCCAGGACCCTTTAATAAGGATGATGTCATCATGCCGAGTGCTCTATGTGGACAGACCCGCCTGGAGACGCATAGAGCAGTGGGGTCTCGGTTCCTAACACCAGAGGAAATATGTGTTTTCCGACCCCCAAAGGGGTCGCGACCCACAGGTTGAGAACCGCTGAGCTAAGGGAACTTTGGAAAGTTACTTAAGTGTTTTGTGCCTCAGCTTTCTCATCTGTGAAAAGATAAATTTTAGAACTGTGGGTAGCAAAATGTTCCATAACACATATAAAGGACTCAAAACAGTCATTGATCAATATACACCAGTTAGTATCTTCTAATGAAAAATATCATTCTCAAGTATGGGACAATTTTAGCTTCCACCAGGTTAATAATGGGAATGCATTAAAATCCATCAAATATTTTAAACCCATGAGTTTGTATTGCTAATTTTTAAAAACCTTTGTGGAAACAATTTATTAACTTGAAAAACTGGTAAATAAAGAATAATTATTAGGCAACAGTTCTGCCTTTCCTATATGAACTAACTGTATCATTGGGTAAGTAATAGCAGATGAGGGCGGGTGTCTGTTTACAGTTATTTCAACTAGTATGTTAAGAAATGTGGAATTTGAATAGCATAATGATTCAACCCTCAATTACTTAATAGACATACACATTAAACACCAGTAGCTGCCAACATCAAAGAAAAGAAGAAAACCAGACTTTATCCACTTCTTGAAACAAAGCAATTCCTTCAACAGCCCTGCAGAATCCAGGGAAGCTGAGCCTAATTCAGAGGCTGAGTTGACAAATTCCTTGTGAGAAACTACGGTTCAAACAGGCCCAGTCTCTCAATGAATAAATTTAATTTAAAAAATGGGCAAAAAGGGAATAATGGAAGAACCTATAGATTAAAAAGACTGAAAAGACATAACCAACTAGAAAAAAAAAATAGTGGGCTAAACTGTAGTGGGAAAGGATACAGACATGAAAGATCAAAGCATGAGGGCATCAAGAAAGTACTCTAAAAGCTAGCATAGGTCACAGGGGGAGAAACGTGGGTGTGCTTGGGATGAGGGACGGACGTGGCACAGAGATTGTGGGTTGACTGGCAAAGTTACTTTTTGACCAATATGATGGTTGCAAAACTATGGGGTCTGATTTGAAATAGCTCATTAAAGCTATGAACTTGTTTGATGTGGCTTCTTATATCTATTTTTTTTTTAAATAAATGACAATATTTCAAAACTAAAAACAAAAACATAAACTTTGGTAAATTTATCATCATCATCCAATCTGAGGGATAATCACCTCAGGGAAAATAAAAGAAATTTCCTTCCCACAAAAGACCCTATTTCTAGTAAAATAACTTACTCTCATTTCATGCTACCCCAGTCATGGTTGCCTCCTAGAAATATTTACAGACTTTTTCTTCTGCTCTAAGAAGCAATGGAGAAAGATTTTGCAATCACTTCTTATCAGGAAACTTTTTATAAATTACAAAATGCATGTGACAAATGTTAAAAACAGTACTTGAGAAAGACTGATTGCCCCAGATTCTTGTTTCCATACCTAAAATGATATTTTAAACCTTTTCTATCATTCTCTTTAGTAATCCTTCCAAGACATCTTCTACATTTATCACTATATAATAACTGCTCTGCAAATACTGCATTTCAATCTCATGGGAGTCTTACTTGTAGTCAGCTCAACATGTGATTTAAGCAAAGTATGGTATATTCTATCTTGTGTCATTTAAGGAAGATATTATTTCATGGGATATTAGTGAATTTTTAAAGAGAACAAACCTTGGTATATTCAATAGTTTGTAAATACAGGCATTATTATTATCATCAGTATTATTAATTTATTTCTTGGTAGGGATATAGAAGTATGTCCCAGACTCGGTTGAAACAAAGTATGTAGAAACAATTAAGACTCTAGTATGGAGGTACCTTTGTTCTGTATTTCTGCATCAGTGAGTGAGGTAACTGTGGGCAGGGCCTAGATTTTCTGAAGTAACTATTAGAAGGTTAGTCCTACAAAGAATCTTCAGGATATGCTTCTCTAATGTCTAGCTAAAGGAGGGAATACCTTACATTTCTGTAGTTATTACCTGGATCTAACTCCTAGCTGGTGTTTCCAACTTTGGATCGGGCATAATTCCTTATTTATTCTAAATGTGTTTCATTTAACTTACAGAACAATCCAAAAAATTAGATAGCACTGCAGATGACGGTCTAAAACGCAAGGGAGCTGGGAGTCACAGAGTTAAGTTAGAGAGATGCCTCCGTGATTGAAACTCAGGCAAACCCTGTGTAATACGCATAACCCAGTCTTTCTCTTCCCTTCTGTGGCCGTTTTGTCTTCCTAGCAAAGCTACTAGATTGGAAGAAAAAGAGCAAAACTGTTGAGAAAACGGAAATATGGAAGAATCACCCAATCTCTGTCCTGTGAATTGGCTGCACAGAAGTAACACAAAATTTAAAGTTCTCGAACCCTCTGGCACAGATGATAACAGGGTACGGCCACCCTGAGGACAGCCCTGTCTTCCTGTGTCTTCCCTTGGAAGGCTGAAATATGCTGGATGTTAGTCTTCACCAGTGAACTATTGGGTAAATTGCAAACAACCATAAACAAACGGAATCTTTATTAAGGTTTATGTTTTCCCCTTGCCTTTTTTTACCCTTTCAAAAAAAGACAAACAGAACATTTTTAGAACTTTCTACATGTCAAGCACTGTGCTAGGTGTCCATATTATAAATTGAATTAGAGAAAATTCACAGTCTACTTGAAAATTTCAATTCTGGTTCATCTCTTAAAAGTACTTCAGCTGGGGGAAAGTATGCTCTGGTGCCTCCTGCAACACAATCCTTATTTCCTCTTGTGTGCGCAACACTGAACCCCTTTTCTAACTGCTTGTCTCTCCTAACCCTTCCTCTCTGACTGCTTCCCACTCTGGGGTCCGGAACATGCTGACTCCTAGTGAAGCTTTCAATCAACAATGAGACACGCATTGCATTAGAAAATGTCAAGCCATCTCCATTATTGGCACCCAAGCACCACCTCAATGACTTTCCTAACTGCACTGATGTCATCCATACTCCTAAGCCAGAAAACTAATTGTCTCACATTGGTGAAAAAGTAGGGGAGCCTGTGGAAACCCCTCTGGACTCAGTAATTCTGTAGAATTAAGGAATTTGTTTGCAATTTCTCTAGGTACATGTTTGATTGTTATGCATCGCCTTTGTAACAAATGGTGGCTAAGAATAGCTACTTTAGAATTTAAATTAACAGGGGCCCAGACAGAGGAACAGGTGCAAAGGGAGTTAAATTAAAAATTGCTGACTGTTCTGTCTGGGTCCCCAACCCCTTTATTTTTTATTTCTCTGTGTGAACCCAAGACTACTTGAAACTGTCTGGTATTTTACTCATTGTTTGGCAGAACCAGCTCTGACTTCTACTTTGGAAGTATAGGCAACAGGTATTGAAAGTTTAAGACCCACATTGTAAATTAGTCATAAATTACCTTGGTGTGTGCCACTCCTTTTGGGGATAAGACACGATTGCAAGAGGGATTTTACCTAAGAAATGTAATCAGTGTAACCTGGTTTCTTGTACTCTCAATGAATCCCCAACAATTAAAAAAAAAAAAAAAAAAAAAAAAGTCATAAATTTCTTGTGACTGCCCTGCACTTTTTTCTTCCATGTAATAAACAAGCATAACCATAAACATTTGTTCTGTGCTAAGCACTATGGGTTTTATCTGTGTATATCACTTCATCTCATATGCAAATAAGTAGAGAATTGTAATTAATTCTTTTTACAGAGGAGGTGAAGTGGCTAACTCAAGTCTTCCAACTCATAAATGCTGGAATGAAAATGTGAAGCCAGGAACGTCTGAGTCTGGAGCCAGTGCTTGCTCTGCTGTGCCATCAAGTTCCCAGCATCAGGGCCTTGTTTCCCACTTGCCCATGCCATCCGAAGACCTAATGCCTAAGAGCCCAGAGCACGGGGGCTGGGTCCACTGACTGACTGCTCTTTCTGGTGCTACCTACCTGCCATCTGCCTTGATTCCAGATGGTGTCCTTTTAGGTATTCCTCCTCTGTTCTCTGCCAGCCCTCTTGGATTCCAGGATCTTTGTTTTTTTTTTTTTTTGAGACAGAGTCTCACTATGCCACCCTTGGTAGAGTGCTGTGGTGTCACAGCTCACAGCAACCTCAGACTCTTGGGCTTAAGCAATTCTCTTGCCTCAGCCTTGTCCCAGCCTCCCTGTAGCTGGGAATACAGGCACACACACAACGCCCAGCTTTTTTTGTTGTTGCTGTTGTTTAGCTGGCCCAGGCCGGATTCAAACCCTCTACCCTCAGTGTATGTGGCTGGTGCTGTAACCATGGTGCTACAGGTGCCGAGCCACCAGGATACTTTTGTATTGCTGTCTCTTTCCTCATGGTGATTGTCTGATGAACTATACATTGTTATGGCTCTACCATCTTGGCCCACCTCCCTGTACTACTGGACTTTCTCCTGAGCATGCACAAGGCTGGACAATTAAGTCACGAACTCAGTCAAGAGAACGTACTATACATTGCTGAATATCACTGTGGTCCCCAGATGGCCCAGGGGAGTACTTCAGCAGTGATGGTAGTGATATTCAGCAGTGAGGTATGCAGAACATTTTCTAGGATGGAGTTCACAAACTTAGCTGTCAGACCGCCTATGATGAGAGCTCTGATGGCCACTCCAGAGAAAGAGCTGCAGAACTGTTTTGAAGTGTGGAATATGCACTGCTGTCAGTCACTTCCCAAGGGGAGTACCTGGAAGGTGACTGTAGTAATAATCAGAATTCAGGCATGTAGCACTTTTTCTGGAATGAGTTCACAACCTTAATTGTCCAAACTTGTATATCTGGATCTGTCCCTCTAGCTCCCATCTTTCCTCACTGGACAAGTTCTAGAAGTTTGGGTGTATGTGTGTAACTGTGTACTTTGTTTTTTTTGTTTGTTTGTTTTGTTTTGTTATTGTTATTCTTAAAGATATACAAAACATGGACATGATTATTCAGACAGTAAGTATCAATGTGAGAGAGATCAGTCGATTGCTGTAGTGTATTATGACACTGAACTAGAAGGCGACTCTGAAGGTAATAACTCTTGTCCACACCTTTCTGACTAATGCAGAATATTCCCTGCATTAGTCAACAAATATTCTCCTGATATGGGTAGAAATCTATAATAATCTTGCAATAGTCTCTTTTAATCCTGCCTATAAAATGTTTGAAATTGGTATAATTATGTAGTATTTGTACTCACAGAAGAGAAGTGAGAACTTGGCACTTGATAGCTTTTAGTAGACAAAAATATTTAACTTGAATATATAACTTGGGAGTATATATATATATATGTATATATATATATATATATGTATATATATATGTATGTATATATATATATGTATGTATATATATATATATATATATATATATATGTATGTATATATATATATATCCCCAATAGTATATCTGTGTGTAATGTGGTTTCCTTATAATTCTAGAATACCCTCCAAGCAATAAAACAAAACAAACAAACAAACATGGGGGGCCACAATTTTGTCCTCCAGGTTGGGTTATCCTCTCATCCTCTTCCCCATCTAATCCTGGTCACGTTATAGGTCAGTTTGAAAACAATTCAATCTTTGGATCTGAGTTGCTAAAAATATATTCAATGTGAAATCTCATCTATTTCCTCAGCTGTATCTTCTCTAGTTTCTGCCGTTACAGATTGAAGCATAGCTGGACATCCCAAGTGCCCAGCGTCATACAGACCATGGCTCCCTTTCTATCTGCCCTGCCTATACAGAACTTACAGATCCATGTTGGAGCTGAGGAAGAACTGGGGTCCACTCTAGATTTGGACAGGAATAGCCAGAGCACCTAGTGTTTTGGCTGCAATAGAACACAGAAAAATATATGCCCATGCACATATACACATATACCTATATGTATGTGTGAACAGAATATATATACATTTCCATATACAGGATTTAGGAAATCTCTATCTGAAGATAAACGATACTGCATCACTTAAAATAAATACACTTGAAATAAGTAGCAAAATTTCATCTTAAAGAGAAAGAACAAAGTTGGAAATATAGGACTCAGCATGCAAAATATGTAGATTTTCTTACATTTAATTAGTTTAGGTTTTATTGCCCCATGTATTAATTTATGAATAAACAGAGTGTGCTCAAGTGCGCACATTTTTTAGTATATTTTTGTTTATAAATTTTATGATTGCATGGTATGTTTACTTTGTATTTCCTTTTTATAGCCCAATCATAAAGTATTCATACTTAACTTAAAAAAAAATTAGTAGTTCCACAATAGGCCAAAGGCTTTACTTAATCTTTTCATTTCCT
Organism: Loris lydekkerianus; assembly: GCA_963574355.1. Taxonomy (NCBI): domain Eukaryota; kingdom Metazoa; phylum Chordata; class Mammalia; order Primates; family Lorisidae; genus Loris; species Loris lydekkerianus. The sequence continues at coordinate 152 of CAUYPK010055967.1, read as the reverse complement.
TCCTTCCTCCCTCCCTCCCTCCCTCCCTCCCTCCCTTCCTTCCTTCCTTCCTTCCTTCCCTCCCTCCCTCCCTTCTCTCTCCCTTCCTTCCTTCCTTCCTTCCTTCCTTCCTTCCTTCCTTCCTTCCTTCCTTCCTTCCCTCCCTCCCTCCC
>CAUYPK010055964.1:0-12763 GCA_963574355.1 Loris lydekkerianus | reverse complement strand
AAAAACCCGTGGGGGGCGGGTTAAAACCCGGCCCCAGCCCAAAAAAAAAAAAAAAAAACAGGAAACAAAAAAAAAAAAAAAAAAAAAAAAAAAAAAGCTGGGCGTTGTGGCAGATGCCTGTAGTCTCAGCTACTTGGGTGTCTGAGGCAAGAGAATCACTTCCCAAGAGTTTGAGGTTGCTGTGAGCTGTGACTTCACAGCAGTCTACCGAGGGCAACATGAGACTATCTCAAAAAAAAAAAAAAAAAAAAAAATTATCCAGGTGTGGTGGCACATGCCTATACTCCTAGCTACTCAAGAGGTTGAGGTAGGAGAAGTGTTTGAGGCCAGGAGTTTGAAATTACAGCGGACTATGATTTGTCACTGCACTCCAGCCTGGGCAACAGAGCAAGACTCCGTCTCAAAACAAACAAACAAACAAAAAACAACAAAGATTAGTTTCTTTCACATAGCTTTGTCGTAAGAATTTAGTAAGATGATATGTTGCATGTCTTTGCTATTTTGCAAGTATCCTTAAACAGTACAAAGACCTTTTTTTTACTCTACATATTTTAATAGCATCTGTTACATTTTCGTAAGCTGTTTCTTTGTAAGTTCATAGGGTGGGGGGTGCCTGTCTATAAGCAGCACAGGTTTCCTACACCAGGAAGGTGCTTCATCTAATGCTTTACCTTTATCCCTGACAGAATTCAGAGTGAATAGAAAATACTTAACCATTTTTTGTCATTACAGTTTGGGTATCCCTTATCTGAAATGTTTGGGACCACAAGTGTTTTGGATTTTGAATTTTTTTTCAGATTTTGAAATAATTTGGATTATGGGCAGTGCCTGTGGCTCAGTTGGTAAGGCTCCGGACCCATATACTGAGGGTGGCGGGTTCAAGCCTGGCCCCGGCCAAACTGCAACAAAAAAATAGCAGGGCGTTGTGACGGGCGCCTATAGTCCCAGCTGCTCGGGAGGCTGAGGGAAGAGAATTGCCTAAGCCCAGGAGTTGGAGGTTTCTGTGAGTTGTGATACTACGGCACTCTACCTAGGGTGATAAAGTGAGAATCTGTCTCTGAAAAATAAAAAATAAATAAAAATAATTTGGATTATGTACTTATCAGTTGAACATTCCAAATCTGAAATACTCCATTGAGTATTTCCTTTGAGCATCATCTTGATGCTCAAAAAGTTTCAGATTTTGGAGCATTTAGGATTTTAGAATTTTAGATTTGGGATTCTCAACCTATATGTCTCATTTCTAAAACATGTTATTTGAGAAAGTAATCTAATTCATGTTTGCACACTGTATGCAGAGATGGAAAAGAAAGTTATGAAATTATGATGTGTTTGAATGATTGAGCATATTGAAAAAGTTAATCAAATTTGAAGTCTCATTTATGATAGATGGTTTTTAGAGTGTGTAATTTTAAATAAAATTAGGGATTCTTTTCTTCAAGTCTTTATAGCATTAAATTATGGTTAATTATATTTGTTATGCCACAATCATTTTATCATTTGATTTTTGTTAAGCCTATTCTTCATAATAATTTATAGGAATTAATTGGTAATTTTCTTCTAAGAGATGGCAACATTTTAGTTTGAATGCCCTGACCTTGTTATGTTTCAGTGATTGATCAGAAAACTTTCTGAAGGAAGAGTCAAATTCATGGATTTTTAAGATAAACTTTGTATTTTGGAATAATTTTAGACTTACTTAGTTTTAGGCTGGGTGTGGTGCCTCATGCCTGTAGTCCTAGCACTCTGGGAGGCTGAGGCAGGTGGATTGCCTGAGCTTGGGATTTCGGGATCAGCCTGAGCAAGAGTGAGACTCTGGCTTTACTAAAAATAGAAAAATTAGCTGGGCATTGTTGGGCACCTATACTCCCAGCTACTTGGGAGTCTGAGGTAAGAGCTCCAAGAATTTGACGTTGTGAGCTCTGACACCACGCTACTTTACCCAGGGCACAGAGTAAGATTATGTCTGCTCCCCACCCCAAAAAAGGGTTGCAGAGACAGTATAGAGAGTTCTTTACCCAGTTGCCCCTACTGTTAGCTTCTTACATAAGTATTTTGTACATTCATTAAAACTGAGAGACTAACATTGATACATTACTTACTACTTAGTAAATTATTACTTAGTGAATTCCAAACTTTATTTGGATTTTGTTTTCCCCCTAATGTCCTTTTTCTATTCCCAAGATCCCATCCAAGATACCATATTGCATTTAGTCATATGATTTTTAACTGGTGGATCAGTAGGATCCCAAAGAGAATTTACTTTTCTTACCTTTACTTTTTTTTGTCTGAATTTTGGATCTGAATTTGAACCGCTCCTTCTTTCTCTGGCAGAATATAAATGGACTCTTTGGGTCTTTCAGCCTCTACTTCCATGTTGACAGCTTAGAATTTTGGGAGCATGCTTTGAATACTTTCTGTGTATTTAAGTTTAATAATAAATGGGTACTGATTCTTCTTTCTTTCTGAGTCTTGCTCATTTTAATTATCAGAGCATGCTTCACTGACTACGTGCTCCTGAACTGCCTCCCAAGAGACAATGGTTTTCTCTCCCCGTTGCCCATCATCTTTTCTTCTCTCTACCCCACCACGAACAACTTGGGATGTGATGTTAAATAAGGATGTTTTGGTGTGAATTATCTTTCAGAGGTGTGCTATCAGATTATCAACAGTTCTTAATTTTCCCCTAGAGAAAATCTACCTGATACAAATGCTGATAGTGAAATATTCATAATCTATGGTATAGTTTTACAAAGCTCTTTTCATGTACATTGTATGGGTCTCTTTTGTTGTTTCTTTTTTTTTTTTTTTTTGGTTTTAATATATTTTTATTGTTAAATCATAGCTGTGTACATTAGTGCAATCAAGGGGTACAATGTGCTGGTTTCATATACAATCTGAAATATTCTCAACAAACTGTTCAACATAGCTTTCATGGCATTTTCTTATTGTATGTAGACATTTGTATTCTGCCTTTAGTAAGTTTCACCTGTACGCATTCTAAGATGCACTATAGGTGTGGCCCCACCTTTTACCCTCCCTCCCCCTAACCTCCCCCCTCCCTTCCCCTCCCTTGGCCCTTTCCCCATAGTCTTGTGCTATATAGTTGGGTTATAGCCTTCATGTGAAAGCCATAATTTAACTTCATAGTAGGGCTGAGTACATTGGATACTTTTTCTTTCATTCCTGAGATACTTTGCTAAGAAGAATATGTTCCAGCTCCGTCCATGAAAATAAAGACTTTTAAAGAAAAAAATGAGGAGCTTTACAGAACTTTTTGAAATAATTATCCTTGGCCACAAAGATTTTAACAAAGGTGATGCCAGTTCAAGGTTGGACAAGCAGTTCCTGGACAGTCATCCTTGCAGAAGTATTTTTTTGTGAGAGGCTGTGATGGCCTTTCAGCAAGGCTGTGGTTTTTACAGAGGTTTTTGGGAAGTTTTGTTATCAGGCCTGCAAGCTTGAGAACCCTCTCTTGATGGCCCTCCCTGGCTTGGCAGGGTGTGCTAAAGGTTACCATACATGGGAAAACGAATAAACTCACATAATATTTTATATCATATTTTATGTTTTTAATATTTTTAATGTTTATATGTCAACACCAAGAGAAATATTTTATAACATTTCGTAATGAATATCTTATAAATAAAGATACATTTAGCTATAGATTTCCTTTTTCTCTCTGTATGTATGCATGGCAACCTTTGGGACACCTTATATTTGTCAGGGGATTTTTTGTTATTGTTTTTAACATTAGTGACACCATTTTGATTCTGAAGTTTTTTATGCTTAAATATTTATGGTCTTTTTCTATGTTTTAGGCTCACTGATAAATCCTTCATGGGGAGCTTTTAAATTTTTCTTTTTTGACAGCCCGGAAATTGCCTGGCTGCTTTCCAAGGTATGGTGTCCAGAGCATCCCTGCCTCCTGGGTTCAACCAAATGCTAACAAAGCACTCAAGGTGCTGGGCGCACATTGCTACCTAAAACCTGAAGAGAAGTTCTAATAGCAGCAGAAATGTTTTAACAAATCGATTGTCTAACTTGATTACTTCTGTAAAGATAAGAATTTGTTTTTTTTTTCCTTCATTATATGAGTGGTAAGAGCCATTTCTTACATTGTACTTTTTTTTTTTTGATGGGGCTGGGCTTGAACCTGCTACCTCCCACATATGGGGCCAGTGCCCTACTCCTTGAGCCACAGGCACCGTCCTAAGAGCCATTTTTTAAAAAATATAAAATGTCTTTTTTTAAATTAAGTCATATATACGTAGATCATGAATACATTTATGCCTTTGTGGGATTCAGTGTGTTGACTATTTGTACAAATTGGATGCTTTACATCCTACTAATTAACATAGCCTTCACCTCATTTACATAATCACAGTGTTAAGACATTTGTGCTCTATACTTGACAGATTTGACTTGTACTCTTGCAATATGCTCCATAGGTCTGGTCCCACCATTAACCCTCCCTCTATCAAACCACCCCCTTCCCTTCCATCCCCCTCCCCTTCCCTCCTTCATCCTGGGCTATAGTTGTGATTCATCTTTCATATGAAAGTGTGAGTGATTATGAATTGATTTCATAGTAGTACTGTGTACATTGGATATTTTTTTTGCCATTCCTGAGATACTATACTAAGAAGAATATTTTCCAGCTCCATCCATGTAAACATAAAAGAGGAAATAAAAATATAAAATATCAGGGTGGTGCCTGTGGTTCAAAGGAGTAGGGCACTGGCCCCATATACTGGAGATGGTGGGTTCAAACCCGGCCCTGGCCAAAAACTACAAAAAAATAAAAATAAATAAAAATAAATAAAATATCTTAAGAGATGAAAGAAGAGGGGAAAGAAATCCCTGTGGTCCACTCTGACAACCACCCTCCAGAATGTAAAGCATTCTCTTCCAGTCCTGGTTTTCCCCATTTTAGCTTTAAATTGTATACTTTGGTAAACATACTGTACCTTTACTTTCATAAATATTCTTTCAATTAATGTCAGGAATCCATGAGATAATCTATGTAAAGCAAGTGCTCAACATATGTTAGCTATTAATAGTAATTGTGGTATTTCAGTCTTAAGTGAACTTGGTTTTAACTTTCAGTTTTGTTTTGTTTTGTTTTTTTGAGACAGAGTCTCACTCTGTCACCCTGGGTAGAGTGCCCTGGTGTCATAGCTCATAGCAACTTCAACCTGCTAGACTCAAGCAATCCTCTTGCCTCAGCCTCCCCAAGTAGCTGGGACTACAGACACCTACTACCACGCCTGGCTAGTTTTTCTATTTTTAACAGAGACTGGGTTTCTTTGCTCTTTCACAGACTGGTCTAGAACTCCTGAGCTTAACTCCTGAGTCCACCTGCCTTGACCTCCCAAAGTGCTAAGATTATAGGCATGAACCACAGTGCCCAGCCTTAGCAACATGTTTTGACATGTTTCCTTATTTAATTTATGAGTTTTATAAAATTAATTCGAGTGCTTTATTTCTTTTCCTGTGTTATAGAACAGTGTGTATTGCATGAGAAATATAAATTTATTGAATATTGGAAATTGATTCTCTGAAAAGATCATACCTTTTCTTAAACAGTTCTCTGTATTTTTGTTTCTTCATTGTCACTGATATATTAATAATTTTGACTTTCATTTGGCAATTTATAACCTACACTTTGTTGAAAATAATTATATATAGTTTTATTATTTTGATGTTTCCTTTGTATCCATTTCTGTAAGCTTTTTCATTTATAATTTTCAGATGCTTTTTCTTATTTTCTTACATTTGCAGGATGGTTGTCTATTTTGTGTGTGAATATATGTGTTTTCTTTTAAAGAACATGGACGTGGATCCATTGACCTTTTTCTGTCTTTCTCCAAATTCTTTAGGAATTTTTCTGTACCTTTTCTAACATGAGGTATTGAAAGTTTTATCATTTCTTTATTTCCTAGATAATATTAAAAACAATAAGTGCTCTGGTTTTACTTATTTTTGGCCAAAACCTTTGGTCTTAGATATTATCACTCCAATTTTGATTATTTTATAAATTATATAATTACTTAGAAGAGTATTTTAAACAATTATTTAGAAGCATTATTTATTTACAAGAGCATTTTAATTGTTACATACAATTACTTAGAAAAGTGTTTTTAGTAGTATTTAGTAGAGTCATTTCCATAGTGTTAGTATTTTATTGTAATATTATTGATTTCTTTCTACCACTCTGAGGTCAGAGAATATAACCTGTATAATTTCTGTATTTCAGAATTGTTCAAGACTTTTTCTTATGACCTGATATATAGTAGATTTTTAAAAAATATTAAAGTAAGGTTATATATATATATATATATATGTGTGTGTGTATGTATACACACACATATATATATATAATACACACACACACACATATATATATATACACACACACATATATATATACACACACATATATATATATATAACCTTACTTTAATATTTTTTAAAAATCTACTATATATCAGGTCATAAGAAATCTACTATATATCAGGTCATAAGAAATATATATATACACACACAAACACAGGGTGGCCATAACTTCATAGCCATAACTTTATGTACCTTCTAATGTATAATTATAACAACTATGTTTTCATCTTATTAACTATATTATTATTTTATATCCTTATCTTCTTTTGAACAATCCTATTATGATTGTATTTCTGCCTATTTTCCCTCATATTTTTAGTGCTTTTAACTGTATATTTTTAAGAAAAGAGGTGAGTTTTCATCTATTTAAGTCACATTTAAGCTTTCCTTGGGATGCAGGATTTTATCATAGCCCCTTCTCTGAACCTCTCTCACCCTTGTCATTTTTTCCTATTACTTATCTTTAAATAAGAGAGATCCATTCAGGCAGAGTAGCCAAATCTTTTAGTCACCTGTTTTCTGCCTTCTCTCTCTCCTCTCTTCACCCCCCTGCCAATGGCATTTCTCTGGGATGTATGAAATACTCAATTAAAATAAAATAGCCTTCTTTCAAAAGAAAATTTTATTAAATATTTGTAAAAAAGTTTTTCTTTCAATTTTTTTTCTGAGACCAAGTACTATATTGATAATTTAAAAAAAAAATTTTTTTTTAACAGGTGCTTTCTCTAAACACAGAGAAAAACATTCACAGGAGTTTCCAGTCACTTCTCACTGAAGTGAACAAGCCTGGCACCCAGTACTTGCTTAGAACAGCCAACAGGCTGTTTGGAGAGAAGACTTGTAAATTCCTTTCAGTAAGTTGGATCCTTAGAGCAATAAAAGTTGTACTGAAATTACCTAGTGATATAGAGTCTATGAGAAAGACCCTAGAGAAATTGAGAAAGATATTGTAAACTTTTTAAAAAAATGGCTACAGTTGTATAGTTATGTGTTTTATTATATAAAGTCTGACTATTTCTAAAATTCACTTCTAGTTATTCAGGGCTTAGTACATACCTATTTACAAACATGGATATTTTAACATCTAGTAGAGTAAGATATGATCACTTTTTAAGAGCTATACATGTTCTTTTTATTTTAAAAAATATATAATATTTAGAATTTTTGGAAGCTTGCTGACATCTTATTCAGTAATGCAGCCTCACTAAACGCTTTTCTCTCTGAAGATATTTAAGGAATCCTGCCTTCAATTCTACCACGCTGAGCTAGAGCAGCTTTCTTTTGTCATAGCAGCAGAAGAGTCCAGGAGACACATCAACACTTGGGTCTCAAAAAAGACTGAAGGTGAGAATTTTGAGTTAGTCCACCCTCCTCCTCATCCCTACCTCCCCCTCCTTTTCCTCCCCCCACCTTGTCCTCTTCTTCTCTGGCCTCCCCTCCTGTCCTTTTCTCTTGTCTCCCCTCAACTCCTCTCATAGCATTGGTGTTTCAGATAATCAGTGTGCTGTTGGCTGGCTGAGCCTCTTGGTGTACTGAACCTTAGCGGACTCATAAAGGTTCTGATCAGATGCTCAGGTTTTCAACAATAGAGATTAATTTTGTCTATTCTTCCAGGACCAGAGCAGCTGATACAACTGTAAAAAGAAAGTTAAGCCAGATTTCCAGTTGAATAACTTACATTAAAACACACTTCACTGGCCTACAATGTTCACATGCTGGGTGGCTCCATCACCTTTGTGAGAAGGAGACTGATGGACAGACTCCCTGAGTCATACACTCCAGCCACCTCTTCTAGATTCTGTATGGACCTTCGTCACCACTGCTGTACCTATTAGGGTTATTTCTGCTTCCTCCATGTCTCCCACTAAGCTTCCTTGATTAGACTTGATAAGCCTAGACTGAGTTGGTCAACCACACACCTTCTCTCAGGGCTGATCAGTTCACAGACTGAAAATACCCTCTAGTTAGGGTCAAATCTTATTTCTTTTTCTTCTTTTTTCTTTTTTCTTTCTTTTTTTGGGGGGGCCAGAGCTGGGTTTGAACCCGCCACCTCCGGCATATGGGGCCAGCGCCCTACTCCTTTGAACCACAGGCACCACCCAAAATCTTATTTGTTTCTATTTTAAACAGTGACAGGTTCTAACTTTGGCTCCCAAGATCAAGGACCATTCTGCCCCATTTATGCTTAGTACCAATAGGAATATTTATATTTTCCCCAATAAATGAGACAGTCAAGAATGAGAGATAGTCTTCCCTTAAAGATTTAGCAATTATTTCCCTCACTTCATCTTGGAACTTTCACCACTGCTACCCTCTTGGGACAGTGAAGTAGCAGGGATGCCCTTAGTTTGTTGGAAAGGTAACACGTGCTCTCCATAGGGAAAGAGCGGCATCTTTATTTGACCATGTTCTCTTTTCCAGACCTGCCTGGTGCTTTGTTTAGAGGATACAATAGTAATGTCTCTTCCAGAGGCTTACAGAAATTCCCCAAGTGCCCATTGCCAACTTTCCCCCTTTTGAGTCATCGTTCTGGCTACCTCTGACTTGCTCATGTATAGTCATAGAGTGTTAGAAGTGGTGTGACCACGGAGGGTTAGATCGAACCTCCATTTAACCATGTGAGATATTTTGTGCCACCACCACCCCAGGCCGCTTCCCATATCCTGCTTGTCTTGTTCTCTGTCCTGGTGTAGTTTTTCTATTCTCTACTAACCTGTTTCCTTGAGTGACTTACGAGTCTTTCACCGTCCTCAACTTGGTGGATATTCCCAAGGTGTCAATAATCATGAATACCACTTATAGGTATTGTTTTAAATTTCTGTATATAACAACCCAAACTCAGCAAATTTGAAAACAGAATGTTTGATTCTGAACTAATCATCTAGGATATGCCAGTACATTGTATCACAGTTTATTCATCAGATTGTTATTAAAAAAAAAAAAAAAAAAAAAACAACTAAGGCTCCGTGCCTGTGGCTCAAGCAGCTAAGGCGCCAGCCACATACACCTGAGCTGGTGGGTTCGAATCCAGCCCGTGCCACCAAACAACAATGACAGCTGCAACCAAAAAATAGCCAGGTGTCGTGGCAGGCACCTGTAGTCCCAGCTATTTGGGAGGCAGACGCAGGAGAATCACTTGAGCCTAGGAGTTGGAGGTTGCTGTGAGTTGTGATGCCACGGCACTCTACCCAGAGCAACAGCTTGAGGCTCTGACTCAAAAAACAAAACAAAACAAAACAAAACACAACACTAAATGTAGCTTTATTTTTCTTGAAAGGTAAAATTCGGGAATTGTTGCCGAATAACTCAATTGGTACACAGACCAGGCTGGTTCTTGTCAACGCTATCTACTTCAAAGGAAGATGGCATGAACAGTTTGACAAAATATACACAAGAGAAATGCCTTTTAAAGTAAACAAGGTAGGGGGAAGCTTTAAAAAATCATGCTAGTTGGATAAAGAAATTAAATGGAGAAGTTTAACTTTGTAAGTGCATAAATGGCTGGTTAAAAATACCGTATATACTCGAGTATAAGCTGAGTTTTTTCGGCACAAAATTTGTGCCGAAAAACCTGAACTTGGCACAAATTTTGTGCTGAAAAACTCGGCTTATACTCGAGTATATACGGTAATTTGAAATGACACATTTCTGAATGAATTTTTATACTCAGTAGAAAAAACTGAAGGGATAAAAGATATTTCCTGCCTGTAATTTTTGCATTTCATCACTGCTCTTGCTGCCTCTGATAATTTCCCTTACACCATTGCTGATATCTAGTTCTAGACACTAAAGATTTTCCTGTAAGCCCAAGTTGCTTGGATAGAAAGCAAAAGAATCAGGTACTAAGGGGACATGTGTATGTGGAGAGGGGACAGGGCAGAGGGAGAGAATATGAAAACACATTTCTTTAATCAGTTTTTTAAAAAATTAAAGTAAGTATTTATTTTAATTCTGAGTTATTACCATATATTCAGTATTTACAGCTTTTTATTAATAAAACTGAGTGACAAAGACCTTAGTCTTGATATTAGAATAGTTTCCCAAATTCTCTAGCCCCTGAAAAATATCATTTTAATGCGATTAGAAAACTTGTACAAATAATAACTTGCCCTTTTAAAAAAATAAGATGTACTTTAGAGAACTTCAAACAAAATCATTTCTCTAGTTGCAAAGGTGGAATGTGGAGGGAAAATTTTCTAATATTGCTATCAGAACTATTTTAATTTTTACAACAGATTATCTGTATCAACTTTTAAAAATTATTTAATAACTCTAATACTTCAATTAACTTCTGCAATCATATACTCTTCTGTAATTAAAAAATTTTCTTAAAGTAGCAGAATTAAAACAATTGGGTTAAAATACTTGGGTCACTACAAAAGTTTGAGATACTCAAAAATCAAGAGAGATAACCTCTGGAAGGATGGTAAGAAATGAAGTCCTCAACACAAGAATTCAACAAATTCAAAGACCGAACGACCAAAGATTTTGACACGTTGAGACAAGAAGTTGCAGCCCTCAAAGATTTGAAAAACACAGTAGAATTCCTCAGGAACAGAATGGAGCAAGCTAAAGAAAATTTTTCTGACATTGAAGACAAAGCTTTTAAATGCTCCCAAACTCTCAAAGAGGAAGAGAAATGGAGGGCAGACACAGATCACTCTCTCAGAGAGCTTTGGGATTATTTGAAGACAACCAATATTCATCTTATAGGGATCCCTGAAAGTGATGAAGGTGCTTCACAAAGCAAAGAGTCTCTACTCCATGAGATTATGAAGGAGAACTTTTCAGATGTGCCAAGAGATTCTGAAATTCAGATAGCAGACAATTTCAGAACTCCAGCACAACTCAAACCAAATAAGACATCCTCCAGACACATCATAATCAATTTTACTAAAGTTAATATGAAGGAGAAAATTCTGAAGCAGCCAGACAAAAGAAAACCATCACTTACAAGGGCAAGAAAATTGGAATAACTGCAGATTTCTCTGCTGAAACGTTTCACGCTAGAAGAGGATGATCATTGACTTTTAATCTCCTAAAACAAAATAACTTTCAACCCAGGATCCTGTACCCAGCTAAACTGAGTTTCATTTATGATGGATAAATTAAATACTTCAATGACATTCACACGTTAAAGAAATTTGCCATAACTAAACCAGCTCTCCAGGATATTCTCAGACCTATCCTTCATAAAGACCAGTGTAACCCACCACCACAAAAGTAAACCCATCCAGAAAATTTTGATCAAATTCTAGCTTCCACAGTCACAAAAGGATTAAATATGTTCACTGGACTCTCAAAAGGCTTAACAATATTCTCAATTCATATGAATGGTTTAAATTGTCCTCTAAAAAGGCACAGATTGGCTGACTGGATACAAAATCTCAAGCCAGATATCTGCTGCAAGCAAGAATCATGTCTTACATTAAAAGACAAATATAGACTCAAGGTGAAGGGCTGGTCATCTATACTCCAGGCAAATGAAAAGCAGAAAAAAGCAGGCGTTGCAATCCTATTCACAGATGCAATAGGCTTTAAACCAACCAAAATAAGGAAGGATAAAGATGGACGCTTCCTATTTCTTAAAGGTAATACTCAATATGATGAGATTTCAATTATTAATATTTATGCACCCAACCAGAATTCATCTCAATTTATAAGAGAAACTCTAACAAATATGAGCAACTTGATTTCCTCCAGTTCCATAGTCGTTGGAGATTTTAACACCCCTTTAGCAGTGCTGGATAGATCCTCCAAAAAGAAACTAAGCAAAGAAAGTTTAGATTTAAATGTTACCATTCACCATCTGGACTTAACAGACATCTAGAGAACATTTCATCCCAACAAAACTGAATACACATTCTTCTCATCAGCCCATGAAACATACTCCAAAATCAACCACATCCTAGGCCACAAATCTAACCTCAGCAAATTTAAAAAAAATAGAAATTATTCCTTGCATCTTCTCAGACCATCATGGAATAAAAGTTGAACTCAATAACAACAGGAATCTGCATACACATACAAAAACTTGGAAGCTAAATAACCTTAGTTGAAGGATAGATGGGTTATAGACGAGATTATAAAGGAAATCACCAAATTTTTGGAACAAAACAACAATGAAGACACGAACTATCAGAACCTCTGGGATACTGCAAAGGCAATCCTAAGAGGGAAATTTATAGCACTGCAAGCCTTCCTCAAGAAAATGTAAAGAGAAGTTAATAACTTAATGGGACATCTCAAGCAACTGGAGAAGGAAGAACATTCCAACCCCAAACCCAGCAGAAGAAAAGAAATAACCAAAATCAGAGCAGAATTAAATGAAATTGAAAACAAAAGAATTATACAACAGATCAAT
>CAUYPK010055962.1:0-23899 GCA_963574355.1 Loris lydekkerianus | reverse complement strand
GTTTAATATATTATTGTTAAAATTATATGCTTTTGTGTGAGTGTTTGTCTGTTTTGGCAGGTCACTGTGTGGTGTGGCTCTCTGACTCTCACAGTTTAAAATTTTGGCTCTTTGTGTCGAACTTGTTCGCCACCCCTGCCTATATTGTGACAGTCTGTCCTTTTCATTGTGCTTTTGAAAGGTATTAGTTGAACATTTTCTAGAATGTTGCTTAATTTGGGTTTATCTGATATTATCTCGTGATTAGACTGAGTTTGTGGGTTTGAGGAAGAATTCTGCAGAGGCAAAGTGCCTTTTTCATCTCATTCTATCAGAGAGGCTCACAATGTCAACATGACTTATCACTGCCAATGTTAATCTTAATTACGTAGGGAGGTGGTAGCTGGTTTCTCCACTGTAAAGTTACTGTTTTCCCCTTTACATACTCTACCTGCTAAATACAGCCCACCCTCAAGGGCAGGGGTGGTTGGGGTGATTAAGTTCTACCTCCAGGAATGGAGAGTATGTATATTATTATTTGAAGTTCTGCAAAGAAGATTTGTCCTCTCTCACCATTTAATTAATCAGTCATTTAATTATACCAATATGGATTCTTCAATATTTACTTTAGTCCTTAGGTTATAATCTGGTACTTTTATTGTTTATCTTATTACTGAAAATGTTTCAGCTTTGACCATTGGGAATTCTTGAAGGTTGGCTCTCGTGTCTTTTTAAAATGCCCCTTACCTTTTTCTTCTAACCACCTGTTTAAGGCACTAGAAGTACTCCCAAGTTCATTTTTCACTTTGTCTGCCCCAGCCCTAGAACTCAGCCTTTCTCTGAGAAGCCCTGCTCCCTTTGCTTGAGCAGAGTAGTATTAGAAAATAAAATCTGGGTAATGATTGTGCTTTGTATTAGTTTTCTATTGCTGGCTTATACTACAAATAGAGTGGCTTAAATGACACAAATTGATTCTGATGTGGGTTCCTTTGGGCTAAGATCAAGGTATGGACAGGACTGATTCCTTTCTGTAGCTTCTATTTGAAATCTGTTTTCTTGCCGTTTACAGATTCTAGTGGACATTTCCTGGCTTGTGGCCCCCTGCTCCATCTTCACAGTTAGCAATGGCTGGTCCAGTCCTTCTCACATCAATACTGAATCATTTTCTGCCTTCCTTTTTAAGGACACTTGTGATTATATTGGGCACATCAGAATAATCTAGAATGATTTCCCTATCTTAATTTACCTAGTTAGCAACCTTAATTCTCCTTTGCTATGTAATCTAACATATTTGTAGTTACAAGAATTAGGATCTGGATATCTTGGGGGTGATTCTGCCTACCACATACCCATTGCAACTGGGATATCTTTGATTATAGGTCCTCATAGTATACCGGGCTAGTAGTGTACTTAGTTTAGGAATTGATTTTGCAGCAGGAGGAAAATTGATCAAATGTTGGCTTTCAAATTGATGTGCCCAATATAATCACAAAGGTAACTGTCTTGGTCCCTTGTTGGCATGAATCCCCAAATTATCTTGCCAACCAAAAGCCATCAATAAATATATATGGCCTCAATGTCAAGCAAGAATTTCTGTAGGTATTATACAATAGTTTCTACTTTTGGAGTTTAGTGAAATTTGCAGTAAGTGTACTTTTGTCCATTTGTCTCCATTTTGTGATCTTTCAAATTTGAAATAATATTCTAAAAAAACCTAAATTCTAAGTATAATTTAGTTGCTTGCTCGTATTTTATACTTTGATTTTTATCTTATATTTTCAGCACAGAAACATTTGAGACTTAGAGATACAGCATACTACAATAGTATCATTGCTGGATAAAGGTCATAAAATTGTCTGCCTTCATTCAGTGTTATTAAAAGTCAGAGCCTTCACGGAAATAGTCTTAGAAGAGGGATGGGAAGAACATTGTGTAATCTGTAAAGTGAGCTCAAGGTAGATAGATCTTCCCTAACTTTGTCTATCTAGCATTTAGCACCCTGACGGAAATTGAACTTTTGAAAAATGTATCTACTTGTTAATTTATTTCTGGGTTTATTTGAATAACTACTATCATTATATTAATATATAAATACATATTCAGTGAGTACAGTGACATAAGTTTAAATAAAATTTGCATCTGCCCATATTATTTATTCTTATTTAATAGAGACCTATAGTAGCATTTCCTTGGTTATATCCACATTCTTTATTCAGAATTGAAAATAATGTTGAAGAGAACAATTATCTGTTTATTCAATAGTGCTTTTTGTTTCTGGTGTCACATTCATTGTGCCATAGTAGGTGTCATATTGAATTAATGAATACATTGACAAAAGTTATAAATTTTAACCTATTTTTGAGGTTCAGTTTTTAGAATAGTGGAAGAATAGTGCAGATATTTTTGTGATTACCTTAACTACATCCATCTACTGTAAAATGTAAAAAGAAATGTTAAAAATGCATTCAAGTATTTGTTATTATTGTTTTCTTGGTTCCTCTAACCAACTCTAAAACTTAATGAAAGGAATTATAAATCAGAGAAAACTAGGTTTGGACAATAGTATGTGCTCAGAGATAACTCACATCTGCTTTGAGAATGCAGTACTGATAATAGAAATAGGGTTTTGGAAAGAAGATAGTGGTCGCAGAGCTATGCTGGTGTGCTCAGATTCTATCTTTATAAAACTTGCCAGACTCACAGCCCTTATCTGAGAAATTCAGGTTAAAGACAGAATGTCCTACAGTGAAAAAGTATGATAAAGACAAGTTATATGGACTAATTTTAAAGATACAACTAAGACTATCATTTATCAGCTTATGTAACTAGGTAATATTAATCATAAAATGTATGTTTTGAGGATCTCAAAAATGTTAAGAAAAATGTGAGTATTGCTTTAAATACAGATAAAATATGCAGCAATGACATGAAGTCGGAGGACAAAATCTTTCAAAGTGTTTCTGTGATTTTTATTTTTAATAAAGAGAGAAATGCACATAAGCTAAAGGATATAACAAAGATTAAAAAATGTCGGTCTCAAATTTCTGGAAGTTACACAGAATATTAGAAAAGTTTTAGCAAGATTGCTTCCTTCCCCCAAGGGAGCAACAGATGCTGTCATTTGGAATGAGGAAATAACAGTCTACCTATCAGTATTATTCACTCTAAAACATCCTTTACAAATATGAAGAGAGTGTGGAATTAATAGACATTCAAGGAAAATGTACAGGTTTGAAGAGAGTCTAGACTGAGAATTGAAAGTCTAATCTCTGACGAATAAATAATGCTCTGAGGAGAATTTAAACTATGTATAATGAATATCCTTAGATTCAAGTATGTATTTAGAGAGGCTATTCAGGATAGTGATTGAAAACATCAGCTTTGGGGTCAGACTGTCTATGTTTAAAACCTGGCTTTACCACCTCCCAGTTCTGAGTCTCAAATGTCCCTCAGCCTTTTCATCCATTAAATAGGGATATTGAGTTTACCTAAATCGTATGTTTTCTTGAGAATTAATTGAATGGAAAGTGCTTAGAACACTTTATAGGAACCTAGTAAACATTAAATAATCAGCATTTTTAATTATGCTGTTTATTCATGAAAATGGCTGCTGTGAAAACAAACCTATTGCACATCTTGAAGATTAAAAATATGAATGTTAAACTCAATGAGCAGGACAGATGCAGCTGAAGATCAAATTAGTGAGCTGGATGATTAATGCAAGGGATTTTCCTTGAATATAACATCAAACGAGAAATTCTATAAAAACATGGGTAAAAAGAAAATCTTAAAAGGTGCCACAGGAAAGAAGTAAATTATCTCATTAGGAAAAATTAGGTTATATATGCAAATTTATATAGCTAGTTATCTTACTCATCACATTAAATGATAGAAGATTGGAAAATAGCTTTGAAATTCTGAGGTGAAAATGATTTGGAACCTCAAATTCTGTTTTTAGCCAAATTAGCCCCCCAAATTGAGAATGCTTATCAGCAAGATGTATACACCGAGGCTCATTTTTTGTATGTATGTGCTTATTTATATTTATACAATATAATCTAGTTTAGACTTTCTAATACTTGAGAAAGTATTAGAGTTTCTCAAACTCCTACAGTTTTATGTATGTGTGTTTTTTAATTACTGACAAACTGTTTAATGATCATTTTTCTATATTCTTATGGTACAATTGTATTTACAAATAATGATAGCTATTGTTTTAGTGGTGGTCTGTGTTTATAAGAAAGCACCACATATCCCTACCAACTGAAATAATGAGAATATATTATAAAGATATGCATGGCAAAAGAGCGGGATACTCATAGATGTCCAAGAGTTGGATCCATAGACTGGCAAGGACTTGGTAGAGGTTAAAACTGCCTTTTCTTATGAATCAAAATCAGCTTTAGGCAGCTCAGCTCAGCATCTTGAGTTCTTGACCTTTTATTCCAGTATGCTTTCTCTTGCCTCAGCTATCTCTGCTCTTTGTCTATTTGTGGCATTTCTGGGGGAGAACATTCAATTGGCCTGGATATTTATTTCGTTTCTCCCAAGCTTTTCATGCCTCTTGGGCTCTTGAACTTACACTAGGGATTGGCTGCCTTGAGGCAGGTGTCTACCACAGTAGTTCTAGTTATCTGTGGCCAGGAGGAGATGGCCAGTATTGTAAAACAGGATTCATTCAGGGCTGCCTCTGGAGTAGCAAGGTTAATGTGCTCTAGGAAAAAAGAATGTAGTCACATTATTCACCCTAGTTAATGTGGTTGGTAGCCGTTGCACAATTTCCTTTAAAAAAAAAAAAAAAAATAGAACCTGGCTTGTGTTGAAAATGGCAGTTGCATTTAGAAATTGAGTAACATAGAAAGGGAACTATTAAAGAGAATACTGTACACATGACCTAAGGACAGTCCCTGGCTGACTGCTCTGGAAGACTGCAACACATGTCCTTTTAGGTCTTGTAGGTAGCTTGGTTATTTTGTCTGCTTAGTTAGGATTGTACAATCTTGGATGAGTTAGTTGTATAAATATTAGGGAAAGTTTTTTTCCTTGATGTTTTAATAGCTAATTTTGGCTTGACAAGATGTTTTGAAAATTTTGCAAACCTCAAGATTGTCAAACCCCTTTCAGAAAATTTTCTGGTATGTGTGTTATTTATTAACTTAGGATCGGTGCTGAATTTATGGTCTATCTTAAGATGCTTATTATGATACTAAATTTATAGTAAGATCAAAAAAATGAAATAATATGTGAATATTGGCAGTAAAATTGAATATAAATACTTGTTAAATTGATTCTAGGTTGGGCAATGCAGGCTGCTGCCTATATCTTTATTCATAGGAAATGGAAGGATGACAAGAGCCATTTTGAAGACATGATTGATTATTTTTGTGATATCCATGAACCACTTCAACTCCTCATATTCCCAGAAGGGACTGATCTTACAGGTAAGGTAGTCTGGGTTGGATCACAAAATTTTAAAACATGAATGAACTTAGAAATCATCTAGTCTAAAATTATTCCTCTGATGAAATAACTGAACACCAGTAAGATTCAGGACACACTCCTAAGGTCACTCAGGTCAGAACAGCACGTCAGGACACAGAACTCCTGTTTTTCAGCCTATTAAATTTGTAAGAGGCAACCCCAAGAAGACATTACTATTCACACTTGCCATCCTATGGCAGTGTGAATAGTGACTCATGCCTATAGTCCTAGTGACTTAGGAGACTGAGCCAGGAGGATCACTTGAGGCTAGGGTTTTGAGACAAGCCTAAGTAACATAGCAAGACCTAATCTTCGAAAAAATAAGGAAAATTTAGCCAAGTATGGTGTCTTGTACCTATACTCATAGCTACTCTGGAAGTTAAGGAAGCAGGAGGATTATATGAGCCTAGGAGTTTGAGGGTGCAGTGGGCTGTGATCATGGCACTGTGCTCTACCCTGGGCAACAGAGGAAGACCCCGTCTCTAAAATAAATAAATAAAATCATGTTTTAGGTTAAATTTGTCCAGCATGTTCTATATATTCTCTGGTCCTCTTCCAAGGTATTTGTTTATCCATTAAGCCCTTTTCCCTCAAGTTCTTCCTTATAAGAAAAAGAACTGATGGTAACTCATTTCAACTATTGGTGATTTAAATTGAGGTTACCTTTCTCCAGATATTTAAACCTTATCTCTACCATAGGCAGGAAAGGCTTTGTCCTTTCCTGAAGAAAATTTATTCATCATTGAGCTGTAGAGAGGACACAGGAAGATATGTTTATAACTTTTCTGTCTACTCTATTAAACTGTATAGGCCAATAATGCCAGCGGATTTCAAGAAATTCTTACAAAGATTAAAAACAAAAATACTGTGCAGTTTGTTATCCTTACTAAATCAACGGTTTTTGTGTTTTTATACCACAGGTCATTTTTGCAGATGATGCCCCCTGTCTAGTTGTGAGACTATAAATGGATAAAAGTAGAACTGCTCTGATTGATACTGGGAGGGGTAGGGGAGAACAGATTCTGTAGAATCCTGGGACTCAAAAGAGCAAAATTTACCTTTAATACCCTGGTAACTTGAAGAAAGCAGAATTTCAGAGAGGGATCCAGTAGATGAAAGTCTGCTACATGAGGGAAGAGAGACTGAAGCAGGGTAGAACTGAAGTCCAAAAATCACAAGTAATATAGAGCTTTAGAGCATGAACTTGTCTTCCAAATCCTTAGTAATAGACTAAAGACAACCCTTAGAAATGAACATCCTAATTCATACTGTGAACATAGTAATTTATGGAACCATTACCCAAAAAGAGAGTTCCAGATGAAAACTACAAATTATTTAAATACAGTAAAACCTCTGTAAGTTGACCACCAAGGGACTATAATAAACTGGTCAACATACAGAGGTGGTCAACATAAGGAACTAGGCTAACTGTACTGATATGTACACATGGTGCATGTCTCGTCTGTGAAAACTAGTTAAGGAGGTGGTCAATGTAGGGAAGGGTCAATGTAGGTCAACTATGGAGGTTCTACTGTATTTAAGTAAGTGAATGAGTGACTCAGCCATTATAATAGGGTAATAAGGGAAATTAAGGTATTTGGGGAAACTTTTACCACAAATACCAACAGAGAGATCTTTATCTCATCTATTGCACATAGAACTGAGCTAAAGGAAACATGGTAATTTTGAAATACTAGGCAAATCTCTAAAGTACATGCTTATTGTATAGTATACATTTGAAAAAGTAGTTGCATGAGAAAGGATAATAGGATAATATTGGCTGCCTATTATTTAACCATGAATATATATTATTGTAAGTTGATTGATTTTCAGAACTAAACTATCATTAAATTATAACGGATAGCCATATTTAACTTTTATAATACTTAGAATGTATAATACTTAAGTATGGATATTGAGTATCGCTTCATTTAATAGAGTATAGAAAGCCATTTACTGAAATGACATATTTGTATTTGTGAATACCAAAACATACACTAAAGAATGGCAGCTTGGAAAGTTTTTAATAAATAAAAGCTAATGGATAAAAAGGTCTCGTGTTGTTGGTATGATGGTAAATTAGGTGTTAATATATTCATATATTAGAGTTTCAGAGTCCACAAAATATATGTGTAAAACTTCTTTCATTCAATCTTTTTTCTCAGGTTTCTTTTATAGATGATGAACTTTAATAATTTGGGAATCTGGACTGCTCATCAGAAAATGTTTTTTTAAGTTCAAATGGTATTTACATTTTAAGACCAACTTGCAAAAGCCAGACTATTTGCCAAATAAAGAAACCAGACAGATCCTGAAACTTTAAAACCTTTTTTAGAAAACGATTATTATATAGATAATTTTATTTAGTTGGACAAAAAGGATAAGAGTATATCTCTAATTTGGATATAGTATTTTTAATTAAAAGGAGTTTTTAGTTACCACAGTTAACTTTAAACTTGGGTTTTTTAGCCCAAGAGAAGGTTTTATAATTCACCTTAAGTTCTGAATCTAGCTTGCTCGCACATTTTCAGATTAATGCATTTAAATGTAACTTTACATTCTATCTTCATACATTATTATTGGCTCTGACTTTTTAATGGAATTAATGTATACTAATCTGTGGAAATTGAGAGACATATAAGTATGCAAAACATTACTGTAATCCCACTGTCCATAAATGAACATTTAATTTTGGATCATTTAGTCAAACACATAAACATGCACATAGGCATGTACATGTATGTGTGTATATATGCACATATATATATATAAAGTTATGGAAGTTGAAAAATTGAGATCATACTTTTCCTTTTTTAGCTAATATTATATTGTAATCTTTCACATTATTCTGTGAAATTGTGTTTTAAAGGTTGGGTAGTTCCATATTATATTGGTATATTAGTTAGGGTTCTCTAGAGAAATGGAACCAACAGAATATGTAGAGAAGGGATTGGGTCTTCTTATTCTGGAGGCTTGGCAAGTTTGAACTCTGCAGAGTGGAATCCAGGAAAGAGTTGCAGTTCAAGTCCAAAGGCTGTGTAGAGGCAGAATTCCTTCTTTCCTGTGTGGGCGAAGTGGACACGTCTTTCTGTTAAGGTCTGCAACTGATTGGAGGAGGCCTACTTACATTATGAAGGGTAATCTGCTTCACTTGATCTACTAATTTAATTAAATATTAGTCTCATCTTCAAAAAAGTACCTGTACAGAAATATCTAGAATAACGTTTGACCAAATACCTAGGTATTTGTGACCTAGTCAAGTTGATACATAAAATTAACATTCATAATTGGTACATCATAATTTTTTTTTTTTTTTTTTTTTTTTGTGTTAGAGTCTCGTTTGTTTTTTTTAGAGACAAAGTCTACTTTGTTAGAGTGCTGTGACATCACAGCTCACAGCAACCTCCAGCTCTTGGATTTAGGCAATTCTCTTGCCTCAGCCTCCCAAGTAGCTGGGACTATAGGTGCTTGCCATAACACCTTGCTATTTTTTTTGTTTTTGTTGCAGTTTGGCCCAGGCTGGGTTTGAACCCGCCACCCTCGGTATATGGGGCCAGTGCCTTACTCAGTGAGCCACTGGCGCCACCGCAGTATGCCATAATTTTGAGTTCCATTTCCCTGATTTAGAAAAGGAAGCTGTTTCCATGTTGTAGCAATTTTATTGCATAAAATTTAACATCCTTTTACATTAAACTACTTATTTTAATGACTATTTGAGCGCTTAGAGCTTTATATATGAAACAAAGTTTATACTTTCATGAAGCTTATACTCGATGAGGAAAGACTGATAATAAACTAATAAATTAGTTTAATCTTTTAAACAAATCTTTTTCCTAATGTCATTAGTAAAGATATTAGTAACATAAAAATATTATAATTTTATAATATACCATAGAAATGAAAACCATAAATAATAGTATAGAAACATAATAAATTAGTTTAAATAGGT
Organism: Loris lydekkerianus; assembly: GCA_963574355.1. NCBI lineage: Eukaryota > Metazoa > Chordata > Mammalia > Primates > Lorisidae > Loris > Loris lydekkerianus. The sequence continues at coordinate 14,490 of CAUYPK010055962.1, read as the reverse complement.
CAGATTGTCACAGTGCTGTGCAGAAAAATAAGGCAGAATAAGGAGATAGTAATTGAAGGGATATTGATGCTATTTTTAAGGTGGTTAGACAAAGCCCCTTTTTAAGTGAGGAGTAAATGAACAAATCAGACAACCATGCAGTGGTCATGAGAGGGTGAAAGGCATTCTGAGCAAAGGGAAAAGCAGCAACTGCACAGATCTTGTGGTTGGAACATGTCCAGCTGGTTTGAGAACAGAAGAGTAGCCAGAAGTCTAGAGGAATGGGGGGAGTGTTGAAGTGGGAGAGCTACAGTGAGTGAGCTGACAAGAGGCTGTGGTTGGAAAGTGAGCTACTAGTATAGTTAGTAATAATAACAGAGTGCGGGCATGTCTAGATGAAGTGGAGGTGGAGGGAAAAAAATGTGCGCCTCAATTTCTCAGTGTCTCTGATTATTTTCCCCTTCCCACATTGTGACTGTTAGTTTCAGAACTATTTATACTTGTATTCACATTCTACAAGAGTTCAGTTCTGTCTTCAGAATCCCCAGTGCTTCTGACAAACTGGCAGAGCAAACTGAAGAGTAGTTGACTTCTCTTCTTTGTGATGTCTCTGTTTTCCTAATCCCATGTAAGGTCCTGTCAGCTGACTGCAACATAAATAGAATATTATAGTCCCACATCTAGGCAATGCTCAGATGAACGTGAGAGGAGCTTATCACTTCTTATGTTTAGGGCCTTTCCTTTTGACTTGTATGGGGACCTTTATTTATTGACCCAATTCCTCTTCTATAGAATGTTCTTTGAATATTTTAGTGTTGTGGAAGCCATCTGTGATTTTGAGAGGTTTTGAGGACTCACTGATCTTAAATTTATTCCGGATAAAATTGTGTTTATGTAGGTATTTTTCTTGTGACTTGGAATAATAGTTTATAAAATTCAGGATACACCTGAAGATTGTAGATTCTAACATCTGTTGTCATCAAAAGGTATTTCGTGATCTCTTGCAGCAGTTGAGGCCAAATTTCTGAACACGTTACTTTTTCCAAATGTATTTGCTGAATAATGGGTTTGGTTCTTCTTGGAACTTGGAAAGTTACCTCATGGAATGGAAAAAGAAGTTTTGCCAACAAGTGGAACATACATTTGATTCTAACTATATTCAGCCAAACCATGTTCAGATGTTTGTACATGATGTGCTAATCTGTGCCTATTCTGTTGTGGAGTGGTTTGGGTTAGTAATACTAGCAGGCTCTGTGCCTGAGCAAGGCAGATATTTTACTTTGCATTAAAGGCCTAAATTATTGGGTTCTTAAAAAATGTTGATCTATTATTTCTTCTGGATGCCTAAATTTTGTTAGTTTTTATTTTTATTTTATTAGCTTTTTATATTGTAGTATTTTAATTTAATTATGTAAGTACTGTCTCATGAAAATTTTTGTTTAATATTTTATTTACATTTCAACTTTCATTGAATGTTGACATTTTGAAATCTTTTAAAGAATCTTAAGAATTTGAATATGAATTTCAGGAAACTTAGAAAATTTTAAAATTCCAATAAATAGATCTGGGATCATTGTAAGAGTCCATCTGAAATATTCATATCTTCTCATTTGAGTCAGTATACTGTGTTTGGTAATTACCGAACAATTAACTACCATTTTTAATCAAACAAATTTTGCACTTCTTCTCTTACCTCACTTTTTTCTTTTTATTTTATGGGTTCTAATGGTCTGCTAATTTGTTTAGAAAACAGCAAGGCTCGAAGTAACGATTTTGCTGAAAAGAATGGACTTCAGAAATATGAATATGTTTTACATCCAAGAACTACAGGCTTTACTTTTGTGGTAGACCGTTTAAGAGAAGGTAAGCACCCATCTCAAAGTGTACTTTTTAATGGAAGTGACAAAATTGCTAAACTTTCTATATAGTCCTTTAGAATTTATGAAGCACTTTTATACACTTTATCTCAAGAAATGAGATGCTATATTTTTTTATCATAAGTTGGCCCCACATACTAAAATATTTTGTCATGTATTCTTTAGAAATATAAAAGATATATTTGTAAAATTTCTCTTCTTTTTTTGAACACTTAGAAAATGATACATATAATTAGACTATTTCCATTTTTAAATATTTCTTAGAGTAGAAAATTATTTTAAAAATATCTTATTACTGACACTAATCAAATATTTGGCTCTTAGGATTTGAGAATCTGTCATTTTCTCACTAGATGATTATAGTTCTTTATAGCTTAAAAAATAATTTTACATTCCACTCATTTCACTGGCTTATAGGAAGGCAAGTTACCTCCATTTCATAGTTAAATAGAACTGGTATCCTTGTAATAAATAGATTTCCATAGGTGACTCAAGTCCAGGACAAAGCCTCGTGATTCTGCTTCCTGGTTTGTTTGTGACTCATACTACCACTTCACACTTGTTTCAGGTCACGTCTCTTTAAGGACTTGTGAAGACAGAGTGATTCCATTGATGGTATCATACCCATTTGAATGTTTATGTTGTGATATTTTTGTTATGTACAAGTCCAACTGTATTTTTATTACAGTTCTGCATATTAATATGTTTATATATCCATATATACCAAAGTGTTTATTTTTCAAGAATAATTCAAAGCCCAGAGTCACTTTGTGGAAGAATCTTGTTTACACATTGTACTCTCCACTCTGATTTCTAGCAAGCCTTATTTTATAAAGGTGATTTGTGGGAGAAGTTAATACCTTCATCTGGTAATTGCTACATTGTCATAAAACTGTACATACATGAAAGGGTTTGAACCATTATTTAAGAAGAGGTATAAGGGTTCTTCTTCCCTAAATGATATCACCCTTGATTGTTTTAAGGCTTAATGTGCTTTAAGATACAGAGTATCACCTGCCAAAATGAAGCTTCTTTACAACTAAGTATTCTGATTTTAAAAGAAATATGCACATTTAATTTAAAATCACATGGCATGGTAAGCCAAAAGTGTTGTTCCTATTAATTAAACTAGCTTTTGAAATTTTGAGATTACAACCAATATGACATTGACTTGTGAGTTTGACAGTCATATTTTATGTGATTATTGAGTGTCTTATTTGCCCACAGAAGCTCATGAGAAACTCAGTTCTTTATGCCTGTGTAATAGAAAGTCTCCAAAAAAATTGGTAACACTTTTCTTAAAAAATGTGACTATGCTTCATTTACTATGACATCTCCTTTAAATTCACCCTTTCATTTAATGGTATTTTCCATTTTATAGTAGTTAATGATTCCTTTAAAGATATTTTTCACATATTGGAACACATTCACCTGCTAGATTTCTTTGTTAACAAAAGTTTACTTCTGGGACATATCTTTTGCTAATAAAGATCTTCCTAAATTAAAAAAGAAAATAAAAAAGATCTTTCTAAATACATGCAGGATAGTCAAGAGATTATTTTATAGAGGATAAGGATATATTTATAAAGCTCTTTGTTTTGAAATATGGAAAATATTTTAGTAGCAAACTGATTTATAACTTTGGTTAATGTGTATTACTTAGCCATCACTTGGAGTACTAGTCAACCACAATATGTAATTTTCCTGTCAGACTGGCAACTGATTGTCCCTGCCTCTATTAGTAAAAAAGAGAAACACAGTTAGATAACTCCTTTTGCTTCAGTTAGAAAATGACAGTTAAATCATTCCATTTACTTCAGTTAGGATGGGACCAGTAGAATATAATGATAAAAATTAAAAATATGAGGATGATTATAATAGTAATAGTAGCTAACATTGTTTACTGAGTATCAGGCATTTATGCTAAGTATTTTATATGCTTAAGGTCAATTAGTTCTCACAACAACCCTAGCTGGTAGATATCATTAATATATAACTCATCGTACAAAACTGAAGCAGAGGGTGGCGCCTGTGGCTCAAAGGAGTAGGGCGCTGGCCACATATGCTGGAGGTGGTGGGTTCAAACCCAGCCCCGGCCAAAAACTTAAAAAACCAAAAAACTAGAGCTGAAATTGAGGGTAAGAACTTCATCAAAGTTTTTGCAATATAGTTTGTCTAACTGAATAGCGCATGCTCTTTTAACTATAACTCGTTGCCTCTTGTATTTATAGTATGATTTTAATTAACAAAGTCCCCAAATCATAAAGCACCTTTGTAACAATAATGAGCTGAATCATTTTCTTTGAGAAAGAATTTAAAAGAAGGATGGTGGTCATGACGCATCCTGAGACGACAAGGGGGAGCAAGCAGAGGCTAAGAAGGCACCAGCAGGAGAGTGGAGGGCAGGTCTCCTTTCTGGGCAGGGATCAAGTGAACAGAGAGAGAAAAGTTTTATTAAGGATTAGAGGAGAAGATCTTGGGGGCCATCTAGTCCAAACCACCCTTTTATAAAAGGAATCCAGAACTCAGAAAGGGGCTTAGTGTAGCTTTCTTATCTTTCGACCTTAGATCTGCCATTAGAAGTAAATTGTGTGGAAAGGAAACTTGCTGTTAAAACAAATGACCATTGTCAATAAACATTCCATATATTTAAAACAAAGTACCACAAAGTAACATCTCCACTGTTCATATTTGTAACTAAACTCAGTGTCCCTGCCATCTATCAGGTAGGTGGAACAAATGGGCAGGTAAGTAGTTCAGAACATCAAGAAGTTTAAAGTTTTACCAGAAAGTATTGAATAGACGAAAGTGTAAAACAAGGAAAATAATTTTTGTGCTTTTGCTGACAGTATATTTTACCAAGATTAAGAACACTTGGAAAATACACACATATCCTAAAATATAACACCAAACATGTGAGTTTACCCTGAGTATCTGATTTCCACCATGTTTATACTTGCTTTATTCTCTTTTTGTGGATACGGAATACCCTGCACACAATAAAGCCTCAACCAGTATTAATTGAGTTGACTATTTTTTTCTTACATCTGAAAAGTAAGACAACATAGTCATTCTAGCATATTCTTCTCAGAGTATTAAGTTTTATACTGGTAAAGATTTGCCAGGGATGATTATTTCATATGTACCTCTAATCACAGAACCTTTCAACATGTGACTACATAATTTTTTTTTACCAGTTCTAAAATAACCCAAACTCAAAAAAAGGGGAAGGAGACTTTCACATGAGGAAAGATTTTTGTGTATGTGTGTGTTTTTAATTATACAACTATAATAGATTTATCACATAGTTTTAAATCTTTAAGTTATTGCACCAAAAATTATTACAAATAATAAATATAAATATTTATATAAAGATAAATTATTATATTCATCATTATCTCTGGTACTTCATCATTTTTAACAATAATGTAACAACTCTTTGATTTCAAATCAGTAATGTTTTGGTCTACCCATTATTTGATTTTCTTAAACATTTTGTAGACCAGTTACTGAAATGTATCCACGTAATAATTAGGCACCACATGTGTGCACATTTGAAACAACTTGAGATTAGGTTAGAGTAGCTGGAGATGGGTGAATAAAACTATTACTTTTTATTTGTTAGCAGGTATCCTGTTTAAGATATAACCCTGTCTTTAGGGATTTGCAGTCTTTATGGATATATAATACACATGGAAAAACCTAAAAATAATACAAGAAAATAAAGTTAAGCACTATATTTTATGGTATCTAATATATAGATACTATGCTGAATACAAGAGTGTTCAAGAGATCACGTAGTATTGAAATGCTCAGGCAAGGCTTCTTGTAGAAAGCTGAATTTCCCGTGGGCATTAGAGATTGCATGTGATTTGAATAGTCCAAAAAGAAAAAAAAAATGGGGATGACTGGAAGAATACAAGAAAGGGCACAGAGTTAGAGCCAGTACGGACCAGAGCAGTCAACTAGGAAAAATCTTACCTGATTGAGCTAAAGATTGTGGTTGTAAAGTAACACTTATTTAAGTGTATTGTTTGGAGCCATTATTAATTTTTTAAAAAAATGTAATTTCTATCCCAAATCGTCATGTTTTTAGTCTGTTCATTCCTAGATCAAGTTACTCAAGTAAATCAGCTCATGTATTAAAACTAAATCACAGAGAAATACAGTAGAAACTACATAGTTGACCCCCTCCCTACATTGAACCCCTTCCTTAAGTTGACCTAATTTTCATAGACCAGACATGCACCACGTTAGTACAGTAGGTGTAGTTTCTTATGTTGACCACCTCTGTATGTTGACCAGTTTGTTACAGTCCCTTCGGTGATCAACTTACAGAGATTCTACTGCATTTTAGTTTTAGGTTTGAAATTTCTTTGAGTTCAAAATAAAACAGTGCATATTCTAATATGTATTTGGTTCATGTTCTAAATACAAAGGAGTATTCTTCTGTTCTAAAGGATACAGGGTTAAATTAAATTAAAATGAAATTAAATTCCCACTAGACAATTTGGGTCAGCATACCTGAACAAAACTCTTCACTCTGTATCCAGGGGGAGAGAATTGTTGATTTAACACCCAAATTACAAATATATTATCTGATGGCCTTGTTTTGGTATCTCTCATTTTGTTCTGCAGTAATTCTCATTTGCTCTGAATATGCTGGTGGTTACCTAGCAGTATAAAAGCAGTATCCCAATCATAGACAGCTCAGTCTTCAACTGCATTGTTAGCCCATTTTAATTTCTTGAACTTCTTTGCTTAGTGCCCAGTTACCCCTTATAGTGCAGTCTGTTGTCTGACAGGGGGCCTAAGGACACTTGGCATTGCATTCATCTTAGTTAGCAGGCCTCTCCCAGGACTGCATTCCCTTACCCTTTCTAACAGCCACATGTTTTAGGAGGCAAGGAAGAAAGGCAGACAAATTATTGAAATATTCAGTGCATTATACATTATGCACTCTGACCTTTTCATGTGGCTTTCTATTGCAGGAAACTACTTATGAAATAGGATAAGACCTTTCCCTTATGTTATAAAAGATGTGATTGTACAGAGACCTTTGACATTTGCTAGAATATTTTCTGAGACCTTTTACATTTCTCCAAATTTGCAAATACCTCCGTAGATTAGCAGTTGACTTTCTTTTGAGGCCATTTTACAAGGAAGAAATCTTTTATCTATTTACAGTGATAAAGTACAATAAAACCTAAATGAGATTTGGATACTGATGAGTTGGTAAGCACACAGATCACCTAAATGACCTGGTGACCTACACATTATGAAGCAGAAATTAATCAAATTTGCCACAGCAAAATTATACATGACTACATGTCAGTGACCTTTAGGATCTCTTCATGTTGAATCTTCAAATGCCATGCTACTGCTCTCGACCATAAAGGGTAATTATATTGTTTTCTTGGTTCATTTTAGTCCTCCTTCCCCCACACCGACAGCAAAAAATCTAAGCTGCTCATTTATGATGGATCTTGTCATTGAGTTTAGTGAAAAAAATCTCATGACAGTCTTAAAATTGACAGAAGCCCTGTATCTGTACATAACATTTGTCAAGTATCTACCACATTCCAGGCTTTGAGTTGTATACATATTTGTTTACTGCAGTAGAATTAGCTGCAGAGATTTTTAAAAACACAAATAATCAGGTCCAAGCTTAGACTGCCTGCATCGGCTCATGATTTAAACTCAGGTTTGATGCTAAAGCCCATGTTCTTTTCCACTGTAGAGTAGTCTGTAGTTTTTCAAATGCTACAAAAATTTATTCTTTAAAGAATAAAATTTATTCTTAAAATTTTTTTATCTCCATCCAAGATTTCTCCCTGGTTTCCATTTAAACAAAACTCATAGTACAGCCAACAATAACTATATAAAGGATTTCCTCTTTATAGACCTCATTTTCTTTTTAGATTCCTACATTTACCAATTCCTCTTACATTCCTCTAATCTTTAAAACAAACAAAAAAATGACATTTAAACTATTCTTTCAGTTTGTGATTCTTTTTCTTTCTTTTTGCAACAGAATTTCAAAAATTGATGAATTATTTTTTTAACAGTAGCTCACTTTCTATAAAAATGTGATAATAGTATTTTTTATTATTAAAATAGACATGTATCATAAAAAATATTGCACAATTCTAAAGAAGAAAGTAAAGGTGCCCATAGTCTTACTAATCACTTCTCAGAAATACTCAGTATTCATCTTTTGACATACAGTCTCCTTCTGTTTCTCGACATGTGCACATACACATATATATCTGACAGAGTTAGAGTTCCTTCACATGTCCTGTTTTATAAAGTTGTTTTTTTAACTTAGTGTAGTATGAACATTTTCTCTTCATCCTTACATAATTTTTCCTAAGTATGATATGTTAATGTATGCATTTTATTCTGTCAGGCAGAGGGGCCACTATTTAACTAGTCTTCATTGTTCAAAATTAAAGTTGTTTGCAGTTTTCCACCTTTATGAATAATACCAAGGTATATATACATATCGGTGATTATTTCTTTAGGATAAATTCCCAAGTCTAATTACTAAATTAAAAGATATAAGTGCTCTTAAGGTTTTTTTAAAAATCTTATTTTCATGTTCTATTTCATTTCATTCAAACACCGAATTGTATCATATTGCCTTGGGAAACATCTCTTAACAGACACCCCGCTTTTCTGCATTTCCTTAGTGGCCTCAGTGACTTGGGTTGCCACCACTTCTTTTCCCTCTTCCCGTCTTTCTGACTGCTATGCCTCTGGTTCCTCCTTTGCTAATCCATTTTAGACACTGCTCACAATCAGCCTTCATAAAGTACCACTCTAATGTAATTATATATGTGTTTATGTATTTAGAAAATGTTTCCTGGACACCTAGTCTCTTGAAGATTATAAGATTTTCAAAATATAATGCGATATCAGAGATGTGAATAGAAAATATCTTGGGACATAAAGAAAGAAGAGCCTATCCTTACTTAAAGTGACACTGAGGACCTGAGAATTAAAGAATAAGTAGGTCTTTTTTCCAGGAAGGAAAGCCCTTTAAATATCTGTGTTATTTCCATATTCCTTGACCAAGAATATGGTTCCAGTGTACTTTTTACACTTGATGTCAGCCAAAAGACCAAGAAGAGATCCAACATACTTTTAAATTTTACCACTCGGAAGTCCCCTTCTTACAGTGTGAACCACTGAATTAATTGATCATTTCTGACTATGCTTTATGATTTCTAAATTTTGCCTCTAGTTATATCTGTCCCAGCTAAAACTTGCTATGCTTTGCTCTCTTCTTTAACCTTCAAATATTATTCTTCCTTCGAGGATTTCTAACAAGAGTCCATTCCCAGTATCTCCAAGTTGTATTAGGTTATTAAGTATGAAATGTCAGATTTCCTTAAGTATTGACAGTGGATATCTCTGACATTTATTTCACCTTGTCACTTCTTGTTGTACGTTTATTGTGAAGGTACGTCCTCGGTCTTTCAAACACACATTTTGGCTTGTGATTGTTTTTCAAATTATTTTTTAGAGCAATTCTTGTGAAACCACGGATAAGTAAAAAATTCATGTTATTTTTGAATATGAGTTCCAGCAATGGAACCAATGCAGTACAGCTGGAAATATTACTGAAGGGTTTGGGAAGGATGTGGCTAATAAATGCACAGTATGTTGATGGTTTGAGAGTTCTATTCTGATGGTTTTTAAAGGTGGATGGATAATCAGGATAATCATGAGTTGAAAGTTGTGGTGGAAGTGAATCCATCTGAACCTCTGCATGAATTAGCAGCAAGGTTTGACGTTACTATTCCGGCAATACTGGACCATTTGAAACACATTGTCAAGGTGTGGAAGCTGGATAGATGAGCTCTGAATGAATTAAAGGAACATCAAAAGCGAAATCATCTCAAAGCTTGCCTTTGTTCTCATGACAAAAAAACAAACTACTTCTATACCGTATTGTTATATGTGATGAAAAGAGGATTCTTTTGGATAATCAAAAGCATTTGGCATTTTGATTAGATAAAGATGAAATGCTGAAACACACTCTAAAATTGAATAGTCATCAAAAAAAGCTAATGGTGTCTGTTTGGTGTTTCACCCCTGGTATTATCCACTAGAGCAGTGATTCTCAACCTGTGGGTCATGACCCACAGGAACTGTATTAAAGGGCTGTGGCATTGAGAAAGTTGAGAACCACTGCACTAGAGCTTCATGGAACCCAGTCAGCTGACTGCGGTGGATGTCTACCACAACCAGTTGGATCAAATGATGAGGGTGCTTGCAATTAAGCAGCTGAAATCGGTCAACAGAAATAGGCTAATTCTCTTTCAAAACAATGTTCAGCCTTGTGTCGCACAAACAATGCTGCCCAAACTACAGAGCCTGGACTTGGACACACTCTATCATCTGCTGTATTCACCAGAACTTCTCCCACTAACTACCACTTTCCTCCAGGCTCTGGATCACTTCTTGCAAAGAAAAATATTCAGTTCTCAACAGCTGTGGAAAATGCCTTTCATTATTTTATCAGAACTCACTCTCCAGGTTTCTTTGTTGCTGGCATGAACAAGGTACCATTAAGATGGCAAAACTGTAGCCGGGCACAGTGGTTGATAACTATAATCTTAGGACTACGGAGATGGAAGTAGGATTGCCTGAGCTCAGGAGTTGGAGATCACCCTGAGCAAGAGCAAGACCCCATCTCTACTAAAAAATATGGCAAAACTGTGCCTATAGTTTAGGTGCATACTTTGCTTAATGTACTGCTTCTGTTTGAGATATAATAAACTACACTTTGGATTTGAAATCAGACATTTCATAATGACCTAATAGTTAACTAGAATGACTTTTTTTTCTCTCTAATAGGACTCTTAGCACAGTAGACCTTTGTTAATAGCTACTTAATACATTTTACCTTCCAAAAAGGACAACAAAGGCCATATGACCTCCTAGAGATCATTAAGGATAAAGATTTTATTTCTAAGGCCACTGAACCCTTTCTGCCTTTATCTCATTTCCCCTCTTAGCAACATTTGGCACTGTTGACTCATTTTTGGCTTTTCATTTTTTTTTTCTTTTCCTCTGACCATTTCTCATATTCCTCTGCAGGTTCTTTTTATCTATTTGTCCCTTGAATGTCTTGTTCATCATAAGGCATTCAAAGTCTTTCTAGACTTCATTCAAAGTCTAACTAGTCTTTCTAGTTAACTATTAGGTCATAAGACATCAAAAGTCATTCTAGTTAACTATTAGGTCATTATGAAATCTCTGATTTCAAGTCCAAAGAGTATCATAAGGCTCTCCTAGATTCATTTCTTTTCTCATACCACACATTCTCCCTGGGCATGTCATTTGGTTGATGACTTAAATTTTCACCGATATACTAATGATTTCTAAGTCCAAAAGCCCTTTCTTAGTTCAGAGCCATATGTGCACCCCTTGTCTGCTAGGAGGTTCTGTAGGCACTTCAGCTTCACTGTGTCCAAAATTAAATTCGTCTTCCCTCCCTAAGCTGCTTTCCTTTCATATTCCCCATGCTATGGTGCTGATGGTAATAATTATGGCTAACACTAATTGAATGTTTAGTTTATGTGTCAGTATTATTCTAAGTCCTTCACATGAATTAGGCCATTTAATTTTGGAAGGAGGTATTAATCATCTCTATTTTATGCATGAGGAAACTGATATACAGAAAAGTGAAATAGTCCAATATCATTCAACTTTTAAGTAGCAGAGCTGACAGTCTGGCTGTAAAGCCTTTGTCTTAACCGTCATATACTATGTATCACCAACTCAGTTGCTTTAGCCAGAAACCTGGAAGTCATTTGTTGGCTCACTCCCTCTGCCTTCTCACATACTGTGAAATCCCAAACAGGGTCTTGACTCTACCTCTTATTTCATTCTTAATAGCATTGTGGTCTGGGCATCTATTATATCTCCCCTGAATTATCATACAGCTTACTCACCTAGTCTTTGCAGTTCTGGTCTTGCTCTAACCATTCCTTTGTCCACATTATAGCTGGAGCATCAAACCTTTTTATGGAAGGGCGTGGCAGCACACTGCTTTAGGTGGTCTAGCTCTGGAGTCAAGAGACTTGGGATAGAATTCCCAGAATCCTGGCAACCCCATTACTAGGTATCTATCCAAAAGAAAGAGTCATCTTACCATAAGGACATTTGTGCTCAAATGTTTATACCAGCACAATTGACAATTGCAAAGATGTGGAAACAACACGGGTGCCCTTAAATACATGAATGGATTAATGAACTGTGGTATATGTATACTATAAAATACTATTCAGCCATAAAAAAGATGGAGATTTCGTATCTTTTGTAACAACTTGGATGGATTTGGAGGACATTCTCCTAAGTGAATTATCACAATAATGCAAAGAACAAGCACCACATGTACTCAGTACTTAATTAAAACCAGTAGATTAACAACTATATGCTCATGTGAGAGAAAAGCTCATGTAAATTCCAGTAAAGAGAAAATGGACTAGTTAAATTCCCACTCAGTGAATACATTGCACAGGTATGTTGCATACTTCCTGGTGGAAGGCACAGCTACAAGTGAGACTTTAACACTACAAAAGCAAGCTATGTAACCTACTCATATGTACCCCCTATATTAATCAGAGAATAAAAATCCCAGTTTCACCAAGATTATCAGTGTAACTGGTCAGGTTACTTTCCCTCGGCCTCATTTTCATCATTTGGAAATAGGAATAACAACAGTACTTACTTTATGTGACTTCATACAGCCCTTGTAAGGATTCGTTGAAATCTTATACATAAAGCACTTAGCACATTGGCTGGAAAAATAGTAAGCACTCAATAAATGTTACAATGCAAATCTGATCATCATTTCCCAGTCGAAACTCTCCCTAGATGGCACAGTACTCCAAGGTTAAATTTACTTTAACATGATTTACCAGGCCCTTTATGACCTCCTTGTCCAGCCTTGTTTCCCACCTCACTAGTTGTAACACTTATTCCAGCTTTACTGAACCACACTCCTCTCTGGAAATGCACAGTAATCTCCTCTGAGCTTCTCCATTGAAGCCGTAGCTCTTCCTCCTCAGCCTGTGTCACTTGCAGTTCATTTGGGAAGCCTTGACAACTATCCTAACCTTAGATACCTTGCTTTGTGTTCCCAGCATGGATGCTTTTCCTATTGTACTTTATACATATACGAAGGTTGCCCCCAAAATGTATTATATACATTTTGAGAAAGAAAAAACTTAAATTTATGATACTCAAGTCACATTGTAATTGTCTTCTGCAATTACAAGAGGTGCTTAACGTGACTTGTGTTCATCTTTTGTAATGGGTATATATTAAGTATTACAATTTTAATACAGTTTTTCCTTTCTTAAAATGTGCATACCTTTTTTTTTTTTTTTTTTTGTAGAGACAGAGTCTCACTTTACTGCCCTTGGTGGAGTGCCGTGACGTCACAGGACTCACAGCAACCTCCAGCTCTTGGGTTTCCGCGCTTCTCCTGCCCCAAGCTCCCAAACAGCTGGGACTACAGGCGCCCGCCACAACGCCCGGCTATTTTTTTATTTGGTTGCAGTTCGGCCATGGCTGGGTTTGAACCCACCACCCTCGGTATATGGGGCCGATGCCCTACTCACTGAGCCACAGGCGTCACCCTGCATACCTTTTTTGGCACCTTCTGTATATATGTATTTCTTACTGCATTACTACTAGTTTAGTTGTCTCTTTTATTTATGAACTCTCAGTTTTCTAACCATAAGAATCCATTCTATTTTGTTGACTTTTTTATTATTATTAAATCATAGCTGTGTACATTAATGCAATCATGGGGCACCATACACTGGTTTTATGCACAGTTTGATGCATTTTAATAACACTGGTTGACAAAGCCTTCCTAGCATTTTCTTAGTTATTGTGTTAAGACAATTATATTCTGCATTTACTGAATTTCACATGTATCCTTGTAAGGTGCACTGCATGTGTAATCCCACCAAATACCCTCCCTCTGCCCATCCGCCTCCCCTCCCTCTCCCCCTTCCCCCTATTCTTAGGTTATAACTAGGTTATAGCTTTCATATGAAAGCCATAAATCAGTTTCATAGCAGGGCTGGGTACATTGGATACTTTTTCTTCCATTCTTGAGATACTTTACTAAGAAGAATATGTTGCAGCTCCATCCATGTAAACATGAAAGAGGTAAAGTCTCCATCCTTCTTTAAGGCTGCATAATATTCCATGGTGTACATATACCACTATTTATTAATCCATTTGTGGATCAATGGGAACTTGGGCTTTTTCCATGACTTAGCAATTATGAATTGGGCTGCAATAAACATTCTGGTACAAATATCTTTGTTATAATGTGATTTTTGGTCTTCTGGGTATATACCTAGTAAAGGAATTATAGGATTGAATGGCAGATCTATTTTTAGATCTCTAAGTGATCTCCAAACATCTTCAGGAAGCAGTTTTTAAAACACTTTATATTATCGGTCTGCTTCTTTTGTGATTTAGATTATTACTCCTCTTGAATTGTAGTATTCTCAGTGACTGGTATATTATTATTGTTCCATGCATTGTGTCATTAGCTGTTTCTTCTAGCTTCTTGTGCAATGATTTAGTTCATATACTA
>CAUYPK010055960.1:0-34853 GCA_963574355.1 Loris lydekkerianus | reverse complement strand
TGATTTGCATTTCTTTATGAAACTAGTTTAGGGCTTTCACATGAAAGCTGTAACCCAGTTGTGACCTGAGAATGGGGGGAAGGGGTAGAGGGAGGGGAGGGAGGGGGGAGGGGGGTAGAGGGAGGGGAGGGAGGTAGAGGGAAGGAGACTGGTGGGATCACATCTGCAGTGCATCTTGCAAGTATATACGTGAAACTTAGTAAATGTAGAATGTAAATGTCTTGGCACAACAACTAAAAAAACGCCAGGAAGGCTATGTAGACCGGTGTGATGAAAATGTGTCAAACGGTTTATGAAACTAGTGTATGGTGCCCCATGATCATATCGATGTGCACAGCTATGATTTAATAAAAAAAAAAAGAGAAAAAAAAAAAGAAAATGTGGATCTGTCTTTTATAAATCAGACACTCAAGAGATTTATAATGATGTAAAACAATTCTGCTCATCTAATTTTTTTTTGGAATTTAGAAAATATAGCTATTCTTCATTTTAAAATGTTATGTTAACCTGTAATGGATATATATTTTTAAATGAATGAATACATGTACTTTTTTAAATTTTCCACTTTAATTTCTAATATGTTCAATATTAATAGGTTTAAATGTAAAAATAAAAGCTCCTTTTTGGGGGATGGTAGGGGAAAAAACAACAACAGGTCCTTTTTCAATGATTTTCAATGCTCTTAAAAGAAGCACAAACATCAATAACCAATACTAACCTGGAGCATCAGGGAAAGTGTCCCTGAGGAAGTAAGAACTGAAAGTTGAATAGGAGATAACTAGGAACAAGTGAACTGGCAAACAATTATAACAACAGCGGGGACAGCCATGGCAACCAAGAACCTCTTCGCATGGAATGAAAGGTTCTGCGTTTCTCTGGTTCTCCCACCTCCTTTGTCTTACCTCTACCACTCTCCCATGCTCTGATGGTGCTCTAGACATACCGATTTTCTTTAGTTGCTCTTATGTACTAAACATCTTCCCATCCCAGGGTGTTCACACACAGTCTGTCTGCTATACTCTTCCTTTCTTGTCTTGTAACCATCTAATCAACTTTCAGATTTTACTTCCTATGAGAAGCCTTCCCTGATACCCTGGAGTATGGTTGGTTTCCTGTTTTGTACTTTCCCCCCACGATCATTCATCTTTTACATTTTAATTAATTAATTATTTTTATTTCAAAATATTAAGGGGGTACAAATGTTTTTGATTACATAGATTGCATTTGCAATGCTTAAGTCGTGAGGATAGGTGTGTCCATCCCCCACATAATGTTCATTGTACCGATTAGGTAGGTTTTTGCCCCCTTCTCCTTTACTCCCCCTCAGACTGATTTCCACTCTGTGCACATGTGTGCTCATCAGTTAGCCATATAATAATGAGTACACGTGGCGTTTGCTTTTCCAGTATTGAGATGCTTAACTTTGGAGAATGGTCTCAAGTTCCATCCAAATTTTTGCAAAAGGCATTAATTCATACCTGAGTAATACTCCATGGCACACATATAACACATTTTGTTAACCATCATGAATTGATGGGCACTTGAGTTGATTCCTCATCTTTGCAATTGTGAATTGTGCTGCAATAAACATTCAAGTGCAGGTGTCTTTTTGATAGGAAGACTTTCTTCCATTGCATAGATAACCAATAGTAAGATTGCTGGATAAATGGTAGGTCTACCTGTTCATTGAAGAATCTCCATACTTATTTCCTAATTTGCAGTCCTACCAACAGGATATAAGCATTCCCTATACATGCTGGCATCTATTATTGTTTTGGGAATTTTTACTAAAAGCCATTCTGACAGGAGTAAGCTGATACCCCATTGTGGTTTTAATCTGCATTTCCCTGATGACTAGTGATGGTGAACATTTTTACTGGCCATTGTCTGTCCTCTTGAAAAGTGTCTATTTATGTCTTTGCCTACTTCTTAATGGGGTTGGCTTTTTTTTTTTACTTGCTGATATACTTGAGTTCTTTATGGGTTCTTGTTATTAGCCCTTTATTAGCTATCTAGCTTGTGAATATTTTCTCTCATTCTGTAGGTTTTCTCTTTGCTCTGTTTATTGTTTCCTTAGCTGTGAAGAAGTTTTTTCATTTAATTAAGTCACATTTATTTATTTATTGTAGCTGTAATTGCCACTGAAATCTTAGTCATAAATTCTTTGCCTAGGCCAATATCTAGAAGAGGTTTTCCTACATTTCATATAGAATTCTTGTGATTTCATGCCTAACATTTAAGTCTTTTATCCATTGTGAATTTTTTTGTGTGTGTGAGTGATGAGAAATGTGAATCCTGTTTTATTCTTCTGCATTTGACTATTCAATTTTCCTAGCACTATTTATTGAATAATGATTCCTTTCCCCACTGTATTTTGTTGTCTGCCTTGTCAAAGATCAGTTGGCCACATGTGTATGGTTTTATATCTGTATTCTTTGTTCTGTTCCATTAGTCTATACCTGTATTTTTGCACCAGTACCATGCTGTTTTGGTTACTAGAGCTTTGTAGTGTAGTTTTATCCTGATAATGTGATGCCTCCAGATTTATTCTTTTGGCTTAAGATTTATTTGGATATTTGGGCTCTTTTCTGGTTACTAACAAAGTATAGCCTTATTTTTTTACAAGTGTGAAGTATGATGTTGGTATTTTGATGGGGATTGCATTGAATCTGTAAATCACTTTGGGTAGTATGGCCATTTAAACAAAGTTGATTCTACTGATCCATGAGCATGATATGTTTGTCCATTTGTTTGCATCTTCTGATTTCTCTCCTCAGTGTTTCATAGTTCTCTTTGTAGAAGTCTTTCACATCCTTTGTTAAGTATACTCCTAGGTCTTTTATTTTCTTTGTATCTATTACAAATGGTATTGAGTCTTTGATTTGCCTCTTAGCTTGACTATTACTGATGTACAGAAATGTTTCTGATTTATATACATTAATTTTATAACCTGAAACTTCACTGAATTGATCACTTTCAGGAGTCTTTTGGAGAAGTCTTTGGGTTTTTCTAGAAATAAGATAATATCAGTAAAAAGTGATAGTTTGGTCAGTTTGATCTCTCCTTTCCTTGATTTGGACACCCTTAATTTCTTTCTCTTGCCTGATTGCTCTGGCTAGGATTTCCAACACTATGTTAAATAGAAATGGTGAAAGTGGGCACCCTTGTCTTGTTCTCATATTCAGTGGGAATGTTTTCAACTTTTCCCCATTCAGTATGATGTTGGCTATGGGTTTGTCATATATGGGTATTATAATCTTGAGATATATTCCTTCTATGCCTAGTTTCTTGAAGGTATTTATCATGAAAGGGTGCTGAATTTTGTCAAATGCTTTTTCTGCATCTATTGAGATGATCATATGGCCTATGTTTTTCCTTCTGTTCATGTGGTAAATCACATTTATTGATTTACATATGTTGGGATGAAGCCCAATTGGTCATGGTGGATTATTTTTTTGATGTGCTATGTAATTTAGTTTGCTAGTATTATGCTAGGCATATTGTTCTATAGTATTCTTTTTTGTTGTTTCCTTTCCTGGCTTTGGTAGCAGGGTGATACTGGTTTTCCGGAATGACTTGGGGAGTATTCCCCCATTCTTGATGTTATGGATAATTTCCTCAATATGGGTACCAGCTCTTCTTTGTTGATCTGATAAAATGGGGCTGTAAATCCATCTGGTACAGGACTTTATTCTGTTGGAAGAACTTTTATTACTGCTTACTACTGCTTTACTCTTGTTGCTTATTATTGGCCTCTCTGGGAGTTCTATTCCTTCCTGATTGAGTCTTGGGAGATTGTGTGTTTCTGAGAATTTGTCCATTTCCTCTATATTTTTGAGTTTATGTGCTTAGAAATTTTCATAGTATTCATAAATGATATTTTGTTTTTCTATGGTATCAGTTGTAATGTCTCCTTTTTCATTTTTGATTGAGCTTATTTGGGTCCTTCTCTTCCACTTCTGGTTAATTTAGCACGAGGTATGTTGGTTTTCTTTATTTTTTTTCTAAAAACCGACTTTATGTTTTATTGATCCTTTGTACTTTTTGTTTTCAATTTTATTTAGTTCTGCTCTGAAATTAGTTATTTTCTTCTGCTGGGTTTGAGTTTGATTTGCTCTCTCTTTTCATGTTCTTTGAGGTGTGTCATTAGATTGCTAATTTATAATCTTTCTGGTTTTTTTTATTCAGGCATTTAAAGCTATGAGTTTCCCCTTAGGACTGCTTTTGCTGGATCCCATAGATTTTGATATCTTGTGTCCCCTTTGTCATTCACTTTAAGGAATCTTTAGATTTCCATCTTAATTTCATTATTGACCCAATAATCCTTCAGGAACAGACTGTTTAATTTCCATGAAATTTTGCAGAATTGAGAGTTTCTTTTGGAGTTGATTTCTAGTTTTATTCCACTGTGGTCTGAGAAGATACATAGTATGATTTTGTTATATTTTGCTTTCTTTTGAGACACGGCCTAAAAATATGGTCAATCTTGGAGAATGTTCCATGTGCTGATGACAAAAATGTATATTCAGTAGTTTTTTGGGTAAAGTGTTCTGTAAATATCTATTAGGCCCATTTGTTATAGAGTCCTGTTTAAATCCATTGTTAATTTATTTATTTTCTGCTGGGGGATCTGTCTGGTTCTGTCAGTGGGGTGTTGAAGTCTGCAGCAATTATAATACTGCTATTAGTCTCTTTGCTTGGATCCAATAGGGTTTGCCTTATGAATCTGGGCGTTCCTGTGTTAGATACACAAATATTTAGGATTGTTATGTCTTCTTTTTGAATTTCTCACTTTACCATTACATAATGACCATTTTTGTCTTTCTGTACTTTTGTCAATTTAAAGTCAATTTTATCTGATATGAGAATGGCTAGACTGTTCTCTTTGGTTTCCGTTTGCATGGAATATTTTCTCCATCCTTTCACATTGATCCTGTGTACATCTGTGTGGTTTAGATGTCTCTTAGAGACAACAGATACTTAGGTTGTGTCTTTTCATACATTCAGCTACCCTTTGTTTTTGTGTGACTTGTTTAAACAATTAATGTTAAGAAACAGAATTGTTTTGTGGGATGCTGTTTTGATCATCCTGTTGGGTAGTACCTTATTGCTTTTTTATGTGTTTCTTTTTAAATTTCAAATTAATATGAGGGCACAAATTTTTAGGTTACATTGTTCTCACTTCCAGAGCCAAGTTCCAGTTGTAAAAGAGCCCCTCACCCAGGGGGCATGTTATATATTCCCAAAACATGCACATTAGGTGAGATCCTGCCTCATTCCTTCCCTCCTTCTGCCAATTTTCTTCCCCCGTGCCCCCTCCTAACTCCTTCTATTCCCATACTAGACTATATTTGTGTTTTATTGTTCATAGGAGCATTTAATTATTTATATATTGGGTTCATATTAATAAGGAGTACATTAGATATTTATTTTTCCATTCTTGCAATATACAAGGATACATGTGAAATTTATTAATTGTAGAATATAAATGTGCTAACACAATAACTAAGAAAATGCCGTGAAGGCTATGTTAACCAGTTTGATGAAAGTATTTCAAATTGTATATGAAACCAGCACATTTTACCCCACGATTGATTGCATTAATGTACACAGCTATGATTTAATTAAAAAAAAAAAAAAAAAAAAGGAAGAGGAAGAATGTATTTCAACTCCATCCAGGTAAATGTAAAAGATAATGTAAAATCTCCATCTCTTTAAATGTGTGTATTGTTTTATAAGTGTTATGAGCTCTAGATTTTTTCAGTGGTTTTCTACTTATGGGTATCTATTTTGCTGATTCATATATGATGCTGTTTGGGGTATTTCTTGCAGAGCAGGTCTGGTCTTGACAAATTCCCTCAGTGTTTGCTTTTCTGAAAGAAACTTAAATTTCTCCATTGATTGTGAAACTTAGTTTTGCAGGATAAAAAATTCTAGGCTGCCATTGTTATGTTTAAAAAGATTGAAGGTGGGGCCCCAATCTCTTGAAAATCTGTAATCTGGAATTCCCCCAAATCTGAAATTTTTGAGTCTGACATGGTGCCACAGGATAAATTCTACACCTGACCTTCTGTGATGTGTTGCCAAAATGCAATCAAAAGTTTTTTTTTTATGTGCAAAAGTAGTAAAAATATTGTATAAAATTACCTTCAGGCTGTGTGTATAAGGTGCATATAAAACAAATTTTGTTCATGTTCTTGGTGCCATACCCAAGGTAACTCATTACGTACATGGAAATATTACAAATCCAGAAAAATTCATTCTCTGAGCACTACTGGTCTCATGCCTTTTGAACAAGGATTACTCAACTTATATTTTATATTTATTTCCTTTAGTATTGATAATAATTACCACATAATTATCTGTGTGATTGTTTACTTATTATTTGTCTCTCCTCCCTTTCCCTCCATCCCTACCAGCAAGGCTGTTCTGTTCATGGACCCTTTGTGCTAGCACTGGGATGGTCCTCTTTACTACCTGGCTGTTCAGTGTGTCTCCTCTGTGGTAGATGGTCTCTGACAGACATTGAAAGGAGACATAAAGATCCGCCCACTTATGTTCTTGTCTGTGGGTCCTTCTACGTGATTCTTCCTCACACTCCTACTCCCTACTCTTCCAGTGTTGTTCCTTACACTTCCCTGATTAATTAGCTGCTGCCCAGGAATCTATGTATATTCTTACCTCAGGCCATTTTCCTCTTCATATAAAGCTGATGACAAAGTAAACCCCGCAGGACTTTCAACCCTGTTCTTCCAAACCTCCTCTGAGAAAGGCTGTGTGTAACAGAGGTCTATTTTCATCTTGCAAACATGTCAAATCACTCTGTCTATGAAGTAGGTCTGATTTTTCCTTCTCTATTAGCTGTCCCTTCTCTGTCAGCTCACTAAAGGTGCTGCATTGATGTAACTATGGAATGTAAGGATCTGGGACACTGCTTAGGTAACTTACTGCAGTTCTCTGCATAAGTATGACCTAGGATGTGCCATTTCACAATATGCTAAAATGCTCTTCTGCCTCCCTTCTCAAACATGATCCCTGATGTAATATCAGGGTCAAAGTGAATAGCTCCAGTTCCATAGTCACTTACTCTGTCTTGGTTGGAAGTTCAGTCTCCACTAAGGTCCAGTAGCATTGTAGCATCTAATTTGGAATGGTGAATAGTTCTCTGCTGCAGATGGCATGACCTTGCTCCAAGCCCTAAGGGGTCTTTGCCCTGATTCTTCTATGGGAGCTTTCAGAAGAGCATATAGGCTTCTCATATTTCACAAATATCTCTAGCACCATGGCATTTATTGAATGATATGATTTAAGAAACAGGGATGCTTGTCCATTTGCAAAAGGTTTGGAAAAATCCTCAAAGAGGATTCCTTTGCATTGATTGGTTCAAATTTGCTCAAGTAAAAAGAGGTGACTAAAGTTTTTGGTCTTTTCTGGTTGTATAGATCACGTAATACCCTTGTTAGCCACTTGTATTTGTTTTCTGTTCTTAGTATAACAAAAGTTTTGGTCAGGGTTATCTAGGAAAATAGAACCGATAGGAGATTTTTAAATATATGCATTTATTTATTTTAAGGAATTGGCTCACTGGAGGGTGGGGGATGGCAAGTCTGAAATGCTAAAGGAGGCCAGTGGGATAGAAATGTAGGCAGGAGTTAATGCTGCAGGTTTGAGGAAGAATTTATTCTTCTATGAAAATCCTCAATTTTTGCTCTTCCAGCCTTCACCTGATTGGAA
The DNA here is from genome assembly GCA_963574355.1 of Loris lydekkerianus. NCBI lineage: Eukaryota > Metazoa > Chordata > Mammalia > Primates > Lorisidae > Loris > Loris lydekkerianus. The sequence goes on along the minus strand of CAUYPK010055960.1, from coordinate 27,119 downwards.
GAGGCCCCCTTACCTGTTGAAGGTAAACTATTTTTTGGAGACAGAGACTCACTCTGTCACCCTGGGTAGAGTGCTGTGGTGTCATCATAGCTTACAACAACTGTTCAGACTCTTGGGTTCAAGTCATCCTCCTGTCTCGGCCTACCCAGTAACCAGGACTACAGGCATCCACCCCAACATGCAGCTAATTTTTTTTATTTTTGGTAGAGACAGGATCTTGCTCCTTCTCAGCCTGGTCTCGAACTTGTGAGCTTGAGCAATTCACCTACCTCAGCCTCCCAGAGTGTTAGGATTACAGATGTGAGCCACTGGCCTGATTGTAGATTTATTAACCGCATCTATAAAATACCTTCACAGCAATACCTAGATTAGTGTTTAATTGAATAATTGAGTATTATAGCCTAGCCAAGTTGGTACATAAAACCAACCATTGTAATAAATTACTACAAACCTCATTGGGTTTAAAACCACACATATTACCTGAAAGTTCTTGGAGGTGAGAGGGTTAAAACCAGTTTCCTGGGCTAAAATCAAGGTGTTTATAGGGCTATGTTAATTCTCAAGCCTCAAGGGAGAATGTATGTCCTTGCTTTTCCTGCTTCTGCAGGCTGCCTGCACGTTTTGGTTCATTGCCTTTTTCTTCATCTTCAAAGCCAGCAGCAGAGCATCTTCAAAAGTCACCCCCACCACCTTTCTCTCTCTCTCTCTCTCTCTCTCTCTCTCTCTCTCTCTCTCTCTCTCCCTCTAACCTCCACCTCCTTCTTTCCTTTACAAAGAGCTTTGTAATTACCCTGGGTACACTTCTGCAGGATCATTTCCCCTTCTCAAGATTCTTAATCACATTTGGAAGTCCATTTTACCATGTAAGGTAACACATTCACAGGTTTTAGGAGATTAACATGTGGACATCTTTGGGGCGGGGTCCATTATTCAGTCTACCACTCCATCCATCTACTGTATCCCTGAAGACTATTGCCACAGATTCATGGGAGTTAGGATCTCTAATTTTCATTCTGGCTTAGCTTCTCAGTACAGTAATTACATCCACCTTGCCTCTGACAACAAAATGCACCACCTGGCTTCTACTATCTCAGAATCCTTTCATCCCAGTGACATCAAATAGCTCATTTCATGGCAGCTTTCCTGATGGTACACTTCAGCCTAATGAGGATAGGTACACTGAATCTCTCAGGAAACGCCAGTGTCCCCACACTAGCACTCTCCTTTCTGATTTAGTGAAGGAAGTGTCCTCCAGGATTTCCTGGGAAACAGTCAGCTAGCTAATAGAGTCTGTGGTCTTAAGCATTAAATCTATTCAAGAATATCTCCTTACTAAGGATTTTGCTGTTTTATGAAAAATTTGATAAAGCTGTTCTACATTTCTCCCTCATTTACTGTAGGAAAGTATTTTTCCCAAGTTTAAGAAATCCATCCCAGTACAATATGAAGACTTCTCAGACATTAGATCCTGAGTTATGGGAGAGTTCCTCTATATTACAAAACTGCCTTTTCTGTTTTTTATTTGTTTGTTTTGAGACAGAGTCTCACTATGTCACCCTTGGTAGAGTGCTGTAGCATCACAGCTCACAGTAACCACAAACTCCGGGGCTTAAGTGATTCTCTTGCCTCAGCCTCCCAGTAGTTGGGACTACAGGCACCCGCCTGGCTATATTTTTGTTGCAGTTGTCATTGTTGTTTAGCTGGCCGGAGCTGGGTTCAGACCCACGAGCTTCGGTGCACGTGGCCGGACATAACCACTGTGCTATGGTCGCTGAGCCTGCCTTTTCTATTCTTAAATGACCCGCTTTCCGGTAGCTCACTGCCCTTGAGGTATAATCTAAGGCATATACTTCTGGTTCCTTTCCGTAAATATCAGCCATGTGTTGCAGAATTATTTCTTTTTTTGGGGGGGAGGGGGAATTCCTTTGCTTCCAAAATAAGAATAACACTTCCCCAGGTGGGCCCTGCTGAGATTAGATCCTAGTTTTATGAGAAAGATGGGTGACTATTGATGATGACAACTACTATTTTGTGAGGCATTTTACAGGAGCTCTCTGAATGGTCTCTAGGCAAGGAGAATGGACTATTCTTGAATAATGGAAAGCAAGTCACTTCAGGAGGCCTGGGTGGCATTAGCATGTGGAGATCCAAACACATTCACTCCCAGTTTCCATTTCAGCCCTCAGATGCTCGTTTCTTCTCCACCGGAGTATTGAGTTAGCATAGGGCATTTGCCAGGCTGTGTAGTAAGCCTTCTCTGCAGTTTTGCTGTCCTCACAATTGGCCTTCTGAGAGGCCGGTACTTCCTGCCCTCTAACAGCAGCAGATGTGGGTGTCCTAGAGGTTTTCTGATTTTACATTGTGTCTGAAGTTGGCAGTTGGCTGATTTGAGCCTGCTGTTTTCTTCCAGTGGTGTATCCACGACACTGAAAAACAGCCTGCCACCTCTGCTTCTCTGCCGAATACTGCCACCGTGTCTCTCAAATGATAGAGATAATCCATCAGCCCCGTGTATCTCCTTCCTTCCGTGTTCTGCTGCAATTCACCACTCTGAGCAGTAGAGCCTACCGTATCTCAAGCCACTTACCACTAACAATGTCCTCTTTGTTGCTCTTCTGGCCAATGAGTGGCCATTCAGAAATTCATCTGAGCATATGCTTCCTGGACCACTTCCAGTTTTAATTATTTTAGTTTGGGTTCTCCCAAAGGCAGATCCTTAGACAAGGATTTAGGTTGTGGTAGAATGAGTGGTTGCTTTTAAATTATGTATTTAATTACACACAATGGTATTTTATATTTAAGTATTTGATGGCACACTTGCTATACATACAATTATTTTTTAAATTCTCCCCTTATATAGACTACATAAAAAATAAATTTCAAATTTATTTTGAATAAAATACATACTTTTTGAAAAAATGACTATAAAAACATGAAATTATTGACATATCTAGAAGGTAAAGTATTTCACTGTATCAGGCTGAATAATATACATGAAATTGCTGAAAGACTTAGTAATTCAATAATTAAACAAACTCAATTGAGTTGAAATTTCAAATTAATAATACTTTTTAATAATGAAAACTGTCCACCAACTATACCACATAAAGTAATCTTTTTCATGCACAAAGAGTCATAAAAGTTAAAAGTAAATGACAAACTGGAAAAATTTGCAACAAACCTTATATACGGTGAGTTAATATACATGATATTAAAGGAGCCATAAAACTTGATAAGAAAATGACTAATTCCTGATAGAAAACCAGCCAAAAGATAAGAGTAGGTAATTCATGAAGGAACAGTAAAAATGGTCCATAATGATGAAAAATATACAACCAGGAAATGCAAATTAAAACAATAAAGTTTCAGTCAATTGTTTCAGATTGAATATATAGATGCTTTATTCCAACATTATTAAAGTGGTAGAAAAAGGATCCAAAAGGTATAAATGGAGAAAACACAGAGAGAACAGGTAGAAAGACAGTAACAAATGGCGGATGTCAACAAACTTTTACAAAGTGGAGCCAGACTGGTGAGTGACGATGGACTTAGCAGAACTGAGGAAGCCCACATCTCAGTTTGCAGGGAAAGTCAGGGAGAAGATGATCAATGCTTTCCCTATCTCCCCAAAGATGCTCAGATGCAGGAGGCACCAGATATCTCTAAAAGGAAGGAGGGGTTGATGGAGGGTAGACTGAGACTGCAGCCTGATATTGCTATTGGAATGCACGCAAATCAGGACATCTTTGGATTTCTGAGGCGCCTTTATTACTTCTCTGTATTCTAAATGGAGCCCTAGCTTCTTGTAGAGAAGTACCTAGTAATGATTACTTCATTTACTCTCAGCAATGCTCCTGAAATATTTTTATCCATACTGTTGAAATTAAGTCAATTAAAAAAAAAAAAATCTCCTTTTAAGACAGAATCCCCAAATGTACTATGCCCATGTTAAGGCTGCAATAGCTACAACTCTCCACACCACTTGAATGTATATCTCAGAATGCCTTGTTAAGTGGAAGTTTCTGAGTAATGATTCTGAAATCAATTCTCTTTAGGAAAAGATGATAACAGTTGTTTGGGATATTTTGTGGAAAACAAATCCTGAATTTATTGAATTCATGTCTATTAAGCCTTCTGTGTGGGTACAGCTCAGCAGAACAGGCCAAATTTAAGACTTCAGATTGAACACACAGATGCTCTTCTCAAACATTATTAAAATGACAGAAAAAAGGACAAAAAAGGCATGAATTTTGCTAAAACCTACAGCAGCATCTAATTCCGTTAGGCTAAAAACCAAGTTCCTTAGCTTGGCCTCTGAGATGGAGATTGGTGGCTACCCACCTCTGTAACTCACCTCTTACCATCCTGACCTTTGCTTCCAAGCCTCTAATCACCTCAACCCACTTTCAGTTCTTACAGCCACATTAGCACGAACAGAAGCTTTACTTCCATTCCCCAAATTTTTACTCATTCATTTTACTTTAGGTCAAGCTTTTCTTCTTCCAGCAAGTCTTTTTTATTTTTTTAATTTTTATTTTCAGCAAGTCTTCTAAACTAGGTCAGATTTCTTTGTCATGCAACCCTGTTACAGCTGATCCCTTCCCTCAAGAATTTATCTTAGTTGGTGATTACACATTTGTTGGTATGATTGTTTAGTGTCTTTCTTTGACCTCAGAGTGTGAACTTTATGATTTTGCTCATGATGTTACGTTCTCTGCTTAGCATACTGTCTAGAACATAGTTGGCACTCATATAAACGAAAGGAAAGAATGCCTTCAAGAAGTTTAACTTTGTCTTAATGTGTTCCTTCAAAGACTGGTTTAGTTGCTGCCAAAGTTTGACCCAGTTAAAAGAAAATTCTCTATGTTGATTTCTTACAGAAAGTTAGTTTTGTTTGTAGGGAGTTAAGATGGGAAATTTGAGATGATGTTTGTACTAAGAGCTGCTGTAACAGAGATGATATTATATCTTTCTGGCATAAGTAATATATATTCAGTTTGAAATAAACTGAATATTAAGTGAGGAATTGCAGCCTATTTGGCTTGACCATTCTAGAATATTGATCAGTTGGGTTCAGATGCTAACAGACACTTTGTCAACATTGAAGAGTTCTTTATAAATTCTGGACGTTACCAAGAGTATGAAAGGACGCAGTACAGAAGAACTGAACTCACACGGAGGTTTAAAAACCAATTGCAATTTACTGACCAGTTCAATTTAAGCATAACTTTATGTACAATGTAGTGCAGAGGACACTGGGCAATATTTCTGTTACTAACTGCCAGTCTCTCACACTAGGGGGCTTGGCGAGCTGTCTCTTCTGGGGATGTTCAGATTATTTTCTTCACACTTAACCAAAGACTTTAATGCACTGACTTCCTTTATTTCCCATACTGATCCATGCCTTACCAAGTTCACTTAGACCAAGCACTCTAAAAAATGTCCTTGCTGCCAATAGTAAAGAGTACTTAGTTTTTGTCTGAAAGTGTGCAGAGTTCAGACTTTAATTACAGAGACGTCCCCTTTCTCCCCCCCATTGTGTTTACTGGCCCAGTTCCATCTACTGCTGGAACGTCTAATGTGAGTTCTCTGAAAAGCCCAGCACTCCCGCCAGCTCTGGGGAGTGGCTGGTCTCTGCATTCAGCTATTTCTTTCTGGAAATTCTGCCTGCTTTATTCTTTTCTACCCTGTGTGTCTGACTCTCACTGGGCAGCCTCTGCGTCCTGATGTGGCTGTGAGAGAGCTGATCACCTCTGACTTTGGGAAGAGAGGTGCAATTTGGAGATGAAGGTCGGCCTGCGATGCTCACTGCACGTGTTATCAAAGTCCCCTTGGCCACCCTTGCCTGATGATTTACTATAATTGTTCCCAGCTTATCCACATGTGATCTATGTTAGAACGTCTTCCTTGCATATAAACCTTAGGAATGCGGGTGCAAACTATTAATCAAAATAATTTAGTTTTATTACCAAAGAAGGAATTAGAGTTCAATGAGGGAAATTATTTATTGGCAAAATTTTATTGAAAAAATAGTCTAGTAAAGATTTGTGAAAAAAAATTAAAAGTCTCCCAAAAATAAAATTATATCAACCAAGATAGTAGAAAGTATGTCTGTGGGTAAGGAAGGGTTTTCTACCTGGGGCTGGCTATCTACATCAGGAGTACTGAAGATTTTATTGTGAAGAAGGAACTAGGGCAGGGCGTCGCAGCTCACAGGGAAGGTCACTGGGAGGCAAACATCTTGGGGCTGTAGGTGGTTCCATCTCCGGGCTTATTTACTCTGATATTTATTCCGACATCTTAACTTCGTTCTCAACTTGGATCTGTCTATTCTTCTTTCTCAGCGACCATGACCTGGAGACCGTCTTGTTTCATTATATCTGGTCTGTCATTTCAGCAACAGCTTTTCTTCCTGGCTTGACTTGCTCTTTACTGGATCCTTTGGCTCGGTGCCTCTGACCTTGGGTGGTGGATACTGTGAGTCTTTCTGGCTCACTTCCCACAGCAAGGGCTGGTTGTAAAGTATAATATATAAAACACTGTTTTAAAATTTTAAGGTTTTATTGGGTATTAAAATGAAATTTTAATATGATTAGCCTTAAGTAAAGTAAAAGATCTGGGAATTTCTCAGTCCACTGAATTAGTATATTAGGTCATCCATTTTGACCTATAGTGCCAGAGAGATTGTAAGTTATCTTTCATTCGATTTAAAAATACTTAGAAATTAATACCAACACTGAATCAAAATTTTTCCTCCAATCCTCTTTCTTTGTTTTCAGAACTTGGTGGATGGATTGCCATTGAAATTTTCTATTTTAGGCTGAAGGCCTCCCTTTGCTTAATGGATTGCTGGGTTATCAGTGGCTCTGGGGACACTCAAAGCTTCCACACAGGACTGCAATAAAGTCCTAGATTCAACCCAGGATGGATTAGGACTGCTCCAGTGAGACTGAACTCAGGTAGATCAACCAATCCAGGATGCATGTTGAATTATTAGGAGTGCAAGGCTAGGCTAGGGCTTGGCCAGGGGGGCAGCAAAGGAAAACTGGGTGGCATTCTTCACTGTGTGTGTGTGTGTGTGTGTGTGTGTGTGTGTGTGTGTGTGGAGGAAGACATCTGAGATTTATAAGATAGAAATACATCTTACCATAAGTCTATTGAATAGACAGGGAATAGAAAAATCAAAATCAGAATGGCAAGAGCCAGGTTGGCCTGAGGGATAAACCGATAAAAGAAGAAATGTGTCACCAAATCTTTGCTTTAAGTGGGTGTCTAGGAATTTCCCTTGTCAGCACAACTATAATAGTTTAGGCAGTCAGGCAGGGCTTGTATTTTGTTTAATTGGGTCAGTGTCTCCTTTAACCAATCTTCATACTCTTTACTGGAGTGGCTGGTGGCTGCTCTGGCAGCCAGGACCCAGGTGACGGGGTGATTACAGCCACGAATGGGTTCTTTCCCTGGAGCTTGGGCAATCTCCTATTAAGAGGGCTGGCTGGCGTCTGGGCATAGTGGCATGTTAGTGGTATATCTACATGGCCGTAAAGCCCTCACTTTGGTCCTCTGGACTCTGTCCTTGTCATGATGTGAGGCTTCAGAATCTCTATACTGAACACCAGACATTCGGGAGCACATGCACGTCATCTTCTTTGTACCATCCAGTGCACAGAGAGGTAGAGGGGACAATAATGCATCCTTCTGGTAGATTACAGTATTGTATTCAGTAGGGAGGACGAAGAACCCATGGAAAAGAGAATGATTCGAAAATAAAGTTTACAAAGTGCTTTCACATACATTTTCACTTGATCTCACAACAACCCCATGAGGTAGGTACAGTATACAATGTTTTTATTTTTATTTTGCAAAGAAAGACACCAGAGCTTAAGTGATTTGCCCAGTCATAATAAGCGCCAGGACCCAAACTTGAAGCTGTGTCTTCTGACTCCACAGTCTGATTTTCACCCGTGAGCAGCTACGATGTGAAGATGACCAGTCTGGTGACATCCCAGGAAGGCGCCCAGTAAGGGAGCATCTAACTTGTTTGAAAGTTGGGTGGTTTAGAAATAATACATTAGTAACCAGAACCCATTCAGTCACCACTTGCAGGGGCTCCTCCTGGGCTGTAGCGTGCTGGCTTGCTCTAGTGCTCATCGTGCTGTTATAATTGTCTGACTTCCTCACTGGAACGCAAATGTTTTAGGACAAGGGTTGGGACTTACTCACCATGGTAGTCTCAGGATATAGCAGTGCTTGGCACTAGCAGGTCCTCAGTAAAAGTTGGTTGAATTCATGAGAGGCTGGAATGTTTCTCGTTATGCTTCTCTATTTTACTTGTAATAGATGATTTGCAGGGAAGAGGTACTATAGATGAATGTAAAAAGGTGTAGAGGAAACAGTTATCTTGGTGGAGGGTGATAAACACAGGCACTGCCATTCTGAGGCATAATCTCACTATCGAAGTGATCTTTATTTACGATGACAAATGTACTGGGTATGGATTCAAACTGAAGGTTTTACATTAACCAAGAATCTGTGCAAAATATAGGTGTTTGATGGTCACTGGGGATAAAGACAATATCTCTTGGCATGAAGGAAAGTAGACCATTTTGGTAAATATGAAGGTAATGTTGTTTTAGTAATATGGAGATAATTCTGTGGTAAAAATCTCCAAAGATGATTAACCACAATCACCAGCGATTCAATAAAGGTTGGAAGAAGCTTTTCTTTTTCTTCTTCTGGGTAGATCTGCCAAGGCCCATTCTCCTTGGTACTACATGTCTCCCTGGATCTTTGGCCAGCAGAAGTCCAAAGACCCAGAGTTGAGATTGCAGTAAATCTTGCACAGGTAGACTCTGAGGACAAAGCTGCTCTGGTGTGGACTTGGACTTCAGTGTGAGTGCTTTTGACCAGGACACATAGGTAAGAAGTCCACTGCATAGAAGCACCCCTCTAAGGTTAATGGGCTGGCATGGGCAAGACCCATAACCTGTAGCTGAAAGCAGCAGTCTTGTTGTTACTTTTCTATGAGTGGGTAACAGCAAGGATTTCTGGATATCACAACCTGGTGAGCTCAGCTTCCTTGAACTGAGTAAGAGTTTTTAATTTAGGAGATATTACATTTGCCCACAAGTTTTGGGTACTCAGGATCTAATGGGTCCTGAAATCATAGGTGGGAAAGAGACCAGCAGCTCTAATGCTAGTAGAGGTTATGGGTCACCCAAGGGTTGTCCCAGTTGTGACGATTGGTGGAGGCCGTGACTGGATGCCTGGCTTCTCCAGGTATTGCTGCCAAGTTTCAAACATGGCCTTAGTGGCCAAGCATTTCTTCTTTCAGATATTGTAGTTTCATTCTGCAGGGAGGAAGCCTGTGGGAAAATAAAGCATAAAGTCGCGTCAAGGTTGAGTTGAGACGAGGTTTGGCTTTTCATTGTCCTACTACTACTTATCAGGCTTTGGCTTCACCTTAAATGTGCGTTACAAACAAAGTGCAGCATGATGGAAGCTGTTGCATCACATCCAGGAAGGCTTCCCAGTTTTTCTGGACCCCAGACAACCATCAGAAAGCACAGCACAGTGGCTGCCGGTTCACTAGAACCTGTCTTAGGGAGGGCTTTGGAGTTCAACCAGGTCCGGATTAGGATATGTTAGTAGTTTAGACTTGATACATCTGTGGCTATCTTACCAGACAATAAAGTCAGTATCACCCTCGCTGGACCAAAGCTGGTCTTGGTACAGTCACGTGCAAGATCCTAGAGCCTGTTTCCTTAAATCTTGAACCTCAGATCTTGACTTTTAGCTACTGGTTCTAGACAATGCATACACTTTAAATCACTAATGAATAATAATAAATACATAAAGCTTACTCAAGTTGCAAACACTAATCAAATTTGATATGGTTAAATGCATTTTATCCTACTCATGTAAGCAACACATTCTTAAATAAGGAATGTTCCTTTTTCTTAAAATCTAAGGGGCAGACTTCATGTTTCAGCCATTAAATAGCGGAAATGTAAAACATTAGATCAACAGCAGAAATCTCGTATCTTTGGCTGCCCTCAGAAGGGATAAATGTGACCTTTACCTCTATGTCCATTTTAGGAGAACTGGTGCCTAGGTTTCATGTTTATCAAAATGTTTGCTAACGTTACAGAATTTAGAGAAGACTGTTTCTTACAATGTTAGTTTCTAATAGTGTTCGTTCTAGTTGGTTAGTTAAAGCCAGTGCAAATTGTTTTGCTGAGCTAAAGGTAGAAATCAGCTCTAAAGAATCAGAATCAGAATTTCCCCAAGGTGAGCTCTGGGAACACTAATTCCCCAAACTGAGTTTTGTCTTTAGGTATATTTTGGAAATACTGCGTAATTTCTACCTCTCCTAAAGACTTAAATTATATGAGTTTTAAAGTCTCTGACAAGTCCTGTATTAAATAATTTTATCTAGTTGTCTAACTCCATACATCCCCAAGATGTTTATAAGCATCTTGTAGAATTAGTGCTATGCAGAACAAATTTTAGGGAATTTTTGGACTAGCAAGCAATGCAAAGAAATACTAATTTTTTAATCTACATATTTTCTCCACTAAAAATAAATAAAGCAATTACTAATTATTTATTATTACCATTGTGTTATAATGAAGCAATGTACTCCAGAAAATAGGAAATGCATTGTATAAAATGTGAATTCTGCTCTTAAGAAGCTCATAATCTGGGTAGGAGGTAAGTCTATAGTGTACAAAACAGTACCAAACACCTGAAGATTCCATGTTAAGTACTAAGCTAAATAATACAGACTAACAGATAGAGTAGTTCAAGAGAGGAAGCTCAAATGTCAGAATAATGAAAAGAGAAATCACGAAGGAAGAGGTGGAACTGGTATTATGGAATGGCTAGGATTTTGAAAGGTTGAAAAAGTTTAATCAAGGGTAAGAATACATAAACTTGTGAGGCCCTAGCACTTCCAGAAGCAGGGAGTAGTGCAGTTGTGCAATAGACAATGCTTTGTTATATTGTAATCATTTAATTCTCATCTATCTTAAGGACTTCCCACCCACGAACAGAATGTCCCAGTAGTACAGTTCCTTTCACTAGTCCTCTACAGTCATACTCTACAGGCCATTCTGGTCAATGACAGACCACATACACAACAGTGATCCCCTAAGTTCATAATACCATATTTTTACTGTATCTTTTCTATGCTGAGATCCAGAAATACTTACCATTATGTTATAATTGCCTGCAGTATTCAGTACAGTAATGTGCTGTACAGGTTTGTAGCCCAGGAGTATAGCCTAGGTGTGTGGTATGCCTAGGTGTGTGCCATTCAGGTTTGTGTATGTGCACTTTGGTATTTGTACCACAGTGAAATTGCCTAACGATGCATTCTCAGGATGTATCCTCTTTATTAAGCAATACTGGATCATTCTCAGGTTAGAGTTCTTCTTACCTGGTATATTATAATGAATCATTTAATCCCCTATTGTCTGTGACAGTCTCATTAATGGCAGGAACAAAATTTTATTTATTTTTACATCCTTTTTATTACAATTTTATTTATTTATTTATTTATTTTTGAGCTAGAGTCTCACTTTGTTGCTCTTGGTAAAGTGCCATGGCGTCACAGCTCACAGCAACCTCAAACTCTTGGACTCAAGTGATTCTTCTGCCTCAGCCTCCCAAGTAGCTGGAACTACAGGTGCCTGCCACAACATCTGGCTATTTTTAGAGACTGGGCCTGTCTTTTGCTCAGGCTGGTCATGAAGTCCTGAGCTCAGACAATCCACCCTTCTCGGCCTCCCAGAGTGCAGGGATTATAGGTGCGAGCTACCACGCCCAGCCTACATCCTATTTTTAGATCTATGGATGCTTTGTGTTTAAATCTATGGATAGCATCTAATCCACAGTAGGGCCTCTATAAATATTTGTTGACTATATTGATGGGAATTGATAAAAAAAATGATAAGAAAATTATCTACACCAAAATAGATTTTGCATCAAGGAATAATGTATATAGAATGAGCAGAATTAGAATGTGTAGCTCTTGAAAACTAGGCTGAAGGGTAGGAAAGAGAAAGAAAATCAGTAAAGATTTTTACTAGCAGTGGAAAAAACTATTGAAAACACTCTTTGTGAAAAATAAAACTGGCAGTGATATAAGGGTTAGAGTAAAGAAAAGGTAAATGAGGGGATCATTGAAATTACAAATGGTCCTGGAATTTTAAACTCACAATTTTTCAACTTAACGTAGGTTTATTGGGACATAACTCCATTGCAAGTGGAGGAGCGTATGTCTTGTTAAAGCTTTCTAGTTTTGTGGAGATGAGAGTTTATAGAACTAAGTTTGAGGCGCTAAGAATGTTGGGAGGACAGTGCAAATGCAGAGTGGAGGAGTCTCCCGTGGTAAAGGATAGTAAAGAGAAGCATGAGCTGGAGATTATTTTAAGTTTAATAATAGTGGCTAAAATTTAGTGAATGATTATTATAGGTCTGTTTAGTCCAGGGGTGGCGAACAAGTTCGACTACGCGCTCGGAGATCGCTCCTCAGAGGTCCCTCCTCAGAAGCAGCATAACAAAATCCAAACTTGGCCAAGAGCCACAGTATACAAAATAATGATAAGAGGCAAAGAGCCGAAATTCATTTTGGCTGGGAGCTGCATGCGGCTCTAGCCGCGTGTTCGCCACCCCTGGTTTAGTCTCTAATTTAGTATTCCCCAGAGCAATTCTAGGAGATAGGAAGGATTATTATCTCCATTGACTGAGAAGAAAATAGGTCTGTGGTTAGACATTTGCTGAAAGTCATATGCTAGGAAGTGGCACAGTCAAGATTAGAACTAACTCCATCCAACTTCAGAGCCCATGTTATTGGTTCTGGTTTATACTAGAGACGGAATGAATGTTCTTTTGACAGATAGAAATGTTAGAAGGAGAGATTAGTTTTGGATTCTTTGAATGTTGAGAAAATCATGGGATATATTATTAGAAAGACTTGTGTTATATCTCTAATAGCTTGGAGCCTGATTTCAAAATACTTAGCTTTTCAAATGGTTTAATAATGTACTGCTTAAAATATAGCTACACCAGTCACATGAGGACCCCTCGCTGTGAAGACAAGATATCCCAGGAAGGCAGGACACATCTATTGAGGCCACACCTAAGACCAGGACTGGGATTGTTCCCAAAGGCAGGTTGCTGCCTGCCAGGAGCACCAGGACATTTCAGGGTGTCACGGTGGCTGAGACCGACCTTAGGGCTTATAAAACTTGTGAAGTGAAGAACACTCAGAATACCGAGGGCCACACAGGGGCTATGACCAGATTTTCTTCTTCTCCCTAACATTGAAGATACAGGGGTGGGACAGACCGGGTGCAGTGTGACCAGGATTGTAATTTTGTGCATTGTTTTAGCTTTTAGTCTTTAGGGACGTCCTCTGCTTATTTCATTGCTGCATTTACGCTTTGCAATGGCTTAAGTGTTAATCAGGAAAAAGTGAGCAAAATCTAAAAAGTAACTGTTAAAATCATACAAGAAATATATACGGCATATTAGAAAAAAGACTAGCTTTGAAAAAAGAAAAAACTTGGACCAGGATGATCAAGATTCAGAATTGTTGCTGACTTCTGTTTTTCTTTCTTTTCCTTTCTTTCAAGACAGGCTTTTGGGACAATCCATCATAGAAACGACAGTGAAATGATATAATTTTATTTTGGTATCACTGACATGCCACAGTATCAGAGTTGAGTATGATGGTCCCCAAACCCTAAGTTGTTTGAAATTTTTAATTATTTTATTTGCTTTAAAAAATGAAAAAAAAAAAAAAAAAAAAAAGAGGAAAAGATGTTAAAAGAGCATAAATACCACTGTAGTTCCTTAAGACTGCAAAATCCCACTGCCTCTGAACAGGACATGGGCAGTGTGCCTTCCGTTCCAGGTTGCTGGCTAACCGAAACATGTCGTTCCAGCAAGGTTCTTGGAGAAGGGCTTGACACAGTCTACTGAGAAAATCTGACACACTCAACCTACATGTGCTAATGAACTTTTGCATAAATCTTTTTTTTAAATTTAGTTTTTATATTGAAAACTAAATTAACGAAAGCAATACATGAAAATTATGTAATAACGGAAGTGTACCAGTAGTCTAGAGAGATAAAAGTTATGTAAACACACTAACGCAGAAATTACAAAGTTCAAGGTAAATCAAAAGTAAAATTAATACAACAGGGCATATATATATATATATATATATATATATATATATATATATATATAAATACACACACATATATGCATGTGTATACTATTAAATTGTTCTGTTAGGAAATAATTGTCAGCACATCAGGTTATGGAAAAAAATCTTGAACCTACTGTTTTTATAATAGTCATTCTTGATAAAAAAAAAAACCCAAAAAACAAACTTGTACTGAAGTTCTAAATGTGCCCCTTACATAATGTTTCTAAGTCCTTCTAGTAAGAAAAGTCTATATGACAGCTTTCTCTCTCTCTCTTTCTTCCAAGTTCATCTCTTCTCATTCACGGTTAATTTACTTACCTCTAAACCACCGTAATGTAAAGGCCATTCCATCGCAGGACTGTAATGAGGTCAGGCCTCACATTACACTTTCTTTCTCTAGAAAATTTGTGCAGGTATTCGAGACTATGATCCCAGTGGAATAATAAAATTTGTCAGAAGGGATTTATCAAATGTAATATACTTTTAAAGAACATACAGAGTCAGACTTTGAGGGCATCACTTCCAAAGATGGAATTAGCATAGACTCAGAAAACATTCTTTCAGCTATCTAGATCGTGTATATTTTCATATGTTTTTTACTTATCATGCAGAATCTATCTTATCGCATATATTTTAACTATGAGTTTTGCCCTGAAATATTAAACATGCATAAAACATTGCAAAAGAAATTGAAAATCTCACATGCTTCATGATAAGGACAGAAAGTACAATATAACCCTGTAGCAGAGATGTTAAAGCAATGCACAATTAGAATTGAAATTATATTTAACAATATAATTGTTATTATATTTAACATATAATTTCAATTGTTATTATATTTAACAATATAGATTAGTTAAATGAAAACTCACGCTAAATGTATTTATTTGGGACTTTTAGTCATTTGTCTTTTTAAATGTTTTATTTATGATTCTTGTGAGGCAACAGTGATGCCTCATGAAATCTGTTCCTTTTTATGTACAATACACATTTCTCTCTCTCTCTCTCTCTCTCACTCACACACACACACACACACACTCTCACTCACACATGAAGTCAAAGTCAGGCAGTGGGTGGTTTATGTCAGGGCTGGTTTTGACGCCCCTCTCCCAGAATAAGATAAATGTAAGTGATGAAGAGCTCCTGGGGTTGGCTGAACTCATTTTGTATTCAACACTCTGCCTGGCCCCTTTCTCATCTCTTTCTCCCTCTCTTTGTATGTTCAAGCCTCCTTGAGTTTCTTTTTTCTTTTGTAGAACTTGGTTCTTTTGATGTGTTTCAGGGCATGCCCTGTGGCAAAGAGAACTTCCCAGGAATCGGAAACATCAGCACACAGGTCTGAAACAGCTACTGTACAATAGACAGAAGCCTTCAGGCCTGGAAGCTGGATTTTCTCTCCCCCTCAAAACGCCAAAACACACAGGAGGGAGGTGTACGTACAATATATTCTACATACATGGTTTTAAAGGGTTATGCATTATAAAATTTCACTGGCTATAGTGAGATTTTTATCCTGGGGTGAGCCAGTGAGAGTAATTTAATCCAAGGTATGTCTGTATGCACTTACATGTTCATTAGTTTAAGAGAATTTCTCCTATAATTATAAATCAATTTGTTTCTGTTTTTACAACTGTTATGGCATCAACCTGAGATGTTCTGTATGTGCATGGTTCTGAGCTATCCTACTTCTCATCATTGCTTTCCATTAAAAAGTGCTGTAAGAAAGTGCAGTGCTTTAACTATTTACTTGTTTATAAAATTGAAAGAAATGCTGCTATCAGTATTATACAACTACTGTTAGAAGGCACTATCTATATTATTAATAGAAAGTCTAAATAGGAGGAGTTAATTATTTAATACCCAACATCGGCATTTCTAGTCTCACAAATTAAAATTATTTAAAAAATAATGTTATATTTCATTAAGGTATCTTTGTTTACTCACATATCATACTTTATGTGACAAATCTTTCAGGACTATGTCACTGAATTAGAACTTGGAACTGAAAATTAAAAAAAAGAAAATAAGGAAAAACAGATTAAGTTCACACATAGACAAGCTTATTCACCTTAGAACTTCTAATTAAAACTAAACTTTAAAGAAAAGAAAAATTTAATTTTTGCCCAGGTCCCTAAAAGAAACCTTTTATTTTTAAAAACTAAAGCAGTCGGAAAGACAAACTTAACTAGGAATTTGGTAATTATCTGGTTTATTTGATTGGTCTAGGAAACCAATCTATATAAATTAGGTATATTACTTGCTTTTGTATGAACAGGTGAGCTCACTCTCATGTGTATATATTGCTAAGATTACTGAAAAAATAGTTTATTAGCTGAATAATAGATCTGGAAAAAAATAGAAATTTGACCAGCAAACAATTGATAATTTTCAATTAAATTTGATTCATTCTAGTAAGTGTATTGAGCACTAATTATGTGTTTGTGCAAATAACATTACCTTCTAACTCCTAGGAAAATAATCAGTGGTATCACTGAACTCCTCCAGCATTTTTCAACATGTTCTGTCCTTAGGTAAAAAATCAACCAGCTAATTAC
Source organism: Loris lydekkerianus (assembly GCA_963574355.1). Classification (NCBI taxonomy): domain Eukaryota; kingdom Metazoa; phylum Chordata; class Mammalia; order Primates; family Lorisidae; genus Loris; species Loris lydekkerianus. Next base: position 10,346 of record CAUYPK010055960.1, on the reverse strand, counting down.
CACAATTCCTTTTAATTTTGGTATCTAAATCCACAGCTTAAAAGGAATAGAAAAATGACTCAGTTATTCAAATATTGGTAAGATACATATTTATAACAATAATATGGGGGGATTATTTTAACAAAGTGGGGATAATCACAAAATAACTTCTTTTTTTTTTTATAAAATAACTTTTATAACTACCATGTCTCTTGAGTTTCTTCCATTTATAGACAGGTTACTATTTATGAATCTTTGTGCAAGCATCGACACGTCATGTTAAATGAATTAGTAAAAGATGGGAATTCACAGTACCTATTTAAATGAGATCTGGAACGTTTGATGGTGGCTTTTTTACTTAAATAAAAACTTTAATACAATACAATACACATGAAGGACTATAAAAGAAGCATTTTCATCTTTTTGATGCAACATTAACCAATTTTATTTCTTTCCTCAATGTTCCATAACATCTGCAATTGGATGCTCCCGAATCATTTGATCCTAAATTTGTTAAGATATGCAGGGGTGTGTCAGACACCGCAACACTTCCAGCTTTGTGCTGGGGACTGCCCACAACGGGGCCTATAATTTTCCCATCTTCACTTGTAAATGCCAGTGACAGCCACAGTCCTGAAGGGGCAATGCACAAGCTCCCCACTTTGCACGGCTTTGCTGTGTATCACACGCCATCATGTTCATTGTCATAGCATATATTTTAATTGTGCTAAAAAATCAGTCTTGGTCATAACAATATGGTTATTATTATATTCTGATGCTTTTTTTGTAGAGGTATTACCTGCAACCTATGAAATTACATAGAAATTTGGCATGCCAGGTAGCACACTAACACCTACAGATTAACCCAAACACAGGAAACACAGGTGCTTTTAGTCTTAAAAATGTGCAAACATTTAAGAGAAATTTAGCCTTATAAAATGGTTCAATCAGTGATAAACCTAGAAATGCTTCTGTTTATTTGAATGCTGACTAAACTAAGATCTCCTGATCTTAGTGGGGAAAATTTATAGTCATATCTATGAATTAATTAAATATTTTTCTTCTTAAACAAAAGCAAAACACAGCAATTGTTAGTTGACGGGATTCCACTGGATTAGAAATTAGTTGACTGAATTCCACTGGATTTTGAATTAAACTTTTAATTACATAAATAATCAAAGGATATACTTGACACTGTATTTAGCCAAATAATGCTGAGTCTCCTTATTGATTACATTTACTAGCTAACCACATAGTCTCTATTTCACTGATAGACCTGTATACAATAAGTCAAAATTATAGGTATTAGCTAGCTTCCAAAAGTTTTATTTCTATATATTGAAAAAGCATAAAGATCCCCTTAGCTCAATGTAATGCTTTTTGATTTGTTTTATTTGTTTCTATTCCCTTCCCCTGCACCCAGTATATCTGTATATGTGGATACAATCTAAAAATTTTTGTAAAAAAACAGAGTTGGCTCGTGTTCTGTACCATTTCCCTTGAGCTCATCACGAGTCTTAGGGTCTTAGAAATCATTTGTTTCAACTCTTTCATTTTACAAAGAGATGAGAAATTTATGATTTTTGTCATATAATTCTGGGAACATAACAGGCCCTCAACAAAGATTTGTTAGCTGAAAGAATCAGCGCAGAGTCAGACAAATATGTACAATACTACTGTACTTAACACATTGTATTGCAATGACTTATTTATAATAAACTCTCATAGACATTGTTTCATAGCTACAGTGACAGGACAGGAATCATTAATAGACCCTAGGAATAGACACTGTTTCCTATAGACAGGAAACACTATGGGATAGGAATCATTAATAGACCCTAGAAGCCATTTATCAGGTGAGATAACTGAGGTTGAGGGTCTTTCAATGGTTTGTCCAAGATGGGACAGCTAAACAGGAGTTTGAGCTCCTGTTTTTTGAGCCTTGGTGAGTGAGCACTGTACCATACTGCCTGTCACCCGCTTTTCTCTCTGTCATGCCTTTCTCCATTCTTGGAATATAAAAGGCGGGAACTTGGATTATTTAGCTTAGAAAGCCCAACATGGTTGTACCATAAGAGCACTCAACAAACGGTATCCTCAGCAGCCAACCCACACTCTGGCTTCCAATTTCAGCTTTTTCTGCCATACCATGCTCCTGATTCTGAGGGAAGGAAGTGGCATCTAAGAAGGTAAAGAAATACTGGAATCTCTAAGGTATAGAAATGCTCCAAATCATGTAGACCAGTAAAATTTACTCTGTATTGTCAGTAACTTATATAAGAGCAATTCTGCTTCTTGGATACGGGTTAACAACGGAATTTGTTAACCACAGACTCACATGAGAGTTTAAACAGAACTCCGGGAATTCAATCCCAGTCATTGCCAAGGTTCTCATCCACCTTTCCTACAAGGGCTCTCCAACCCAGTTTGTGCTGAGGTCCTGGGCTCTTAACACAGTCATCTTTCCCGGAGGCTCCCCTGGACACGAGTCCACACTGGTTTTATAATAAGATGCTCCTCGTCTCAGGTTGAGGGGAGGGTTCCTTTCCATTCTAATGGCTTTGCTGCTTCTGGTCATGTTTTGGAAATAAGATTACTGAGAAAGACTGGGATCCCACCTCACAGTGCCTCCCCTCCAAGATCCTGTGACCCTCCAAGGTCCCCTTTCAATGGCAGTGTCTTCTGTCAAGCCCAGTGACTCCTCCCCCTCTTTCCTTTTATTCTGGGGACTTTTTTTTTTCTGTCTCTTCCATCTGGATGCCCTCTGAGGAAGTCTCTGGCATCTCTGCCTCTCCAGATTTCCAAACATTATCTCTCTGATAACTTTAAGTTTTTACCAAAGATAGGAAATGTACATGACATTTCTGCTTTCCACTCTGCAAAATCCCCCAGGCAAATAAACACACAGAGGCTCTGCAGTTGGAGAAGGGAAGGAGGAAAAAAATGCAAAAAGTAGAACATAAAATATTATTTCCAAATTATCCTAGCACAGATGCTTTTGAGGTTTTGATACTAGCTACCACCATGATGAATAATTGTTAGTTTGTAAGTACTTTTCCTGCACAAGGACAAACCACCTCAGCATTTTCCCCTCTATAGCTTTTGAGACACATTTCTCTTCAGGCCTAGAAAGCCAGGTCACACCTCTGTGCTCAACCATATCACAAGTACTCTGTCTTGGAGGAATTAAAATTAGAGCTTCCAGGAAAAGAAGCTTTATTTAAAAACATGCATTAGAGGTAGGAATTTACATCATAATTCCTGCCCAGCCTACCGTCCACTTTGACATATAAGTGGAATGTTAACATTATTGTAATGATATAGTCAGTCACCACATAACATTTTGGTCAATGACGGACCACATATATAAGGACGGGCCCATAGGATTATATTTTCATTTTTTTTTCTATGTTTACATATGCTTAGGCATATACTTACCATGATGCTACAATTGCCTACAGTATTTAGCACAGTAACATGCTATAAAGATTGTAGACTGGGAGCAGTATGCTATATACACCATTCAGTCCAGGTGTGTGGTAGGCCAAGTGCACCATGGAGTCCAGGTGTGTGGTAGGCCAAGTGCACCATGGAGCCAGGGTGTGTGGTAGGCTATCACATGTAAGTTTGTATAAGTACACTCTATTATGTTCACACAGTGAAAAAATTGCTCAAGGAGACATTTCTTGGAATGTACACTCATTGCTAAGTGCTCATAACCATACATTAAATTTGAATAGCAAAACACTTTTTACAAGTATATTCCCATGACTGGCTCATTGGGAGCCCTATAAATCTCTGATCAAGGAATTCTGTGTCAGAGTCCCTTTCTGAGCACTCTGAAAGATCAGAAAAGGCCTCTTTTCCCAGTCTTCTACTCCATGTCTTTTACAATCTGTAATTCACTTCTGTGGTAGGAGGAGTTCTAAGATGGCCTTCAAAATTCCCACACTCCGGTGTATGAGTTCTGCATAATCCTTTCCCCTTGAGTGTAGGCAGAACTTGTGAACATAGTGGGATACCATTGCTATGATTAGGTTACTATTAGTCAACTTTGAGTTAATCAGAAGTCAGGTTGTCATGGTGGGCCTGACCTGATGAGGCTATCGCTTCAAAGGGGCTGGACACTTTCAGAAGTCAGACAGATTCAAAGCTGAGAGGGCCGAAGGGCCACCTGGGCAGGAACTGGGGGCAACCTTTAGGAGCTGTGAGTGACCACCCCTCTGACAGCCAGCAAGAGAACTGGGGCTTCCCTTCTGCTGTTGACATGGAACTAAATTCTTCCCACAATGACCTGAACTTGGCAGAGAACCTTGGGCTAATAGTTATGAAGCTAGCTGAGACCTTGACTTCAGCCTTGGAAACCCTGAGCAGAGAATAAATGTGGATCCTTGCAGGACCTCCAGCAACTCTTCCCCTCCAGCTGTGTTCCACTGTTGCCTCCCAAGGAGCTTATAAAGTCAAACAATCTACATGAGGTTTTCACACCAACTGCTTGTTGATAATATACTTGCATTTAAAAGATTATTAATATGATTCAGTGGTTCTAAACCCTCCTAATGCCAGGACCCTTTAATACAGTTCTTCATGTTGTGGTGACCCCCCTCCCAACCACAAAATTATTTGTAAAATTATTTGCCACAACATGAGGAACTGTATTAAAGGGTCGCGACATTAGGAAGGTTGAGAACCACTGACATAGTATATTCCTATGCAAATCATATTGTTTTCCTATCTCAAGGTTAATAATATGTATAGAAATAAAAAAGCAGCCTACACTTACCTGGTTATAAGAGTGGTAATAAAAATAAAAATAGCCTGAAGAAATATAATAACCTTAATTAAAAAAGTTATCCCCAGCACTAAAAGTAAATTTTAAATGTTGTATTATTATGGATTTATTGACACTTATTTAAGTAGTTACCAAGCTTAAGTTTAAATTTTAGGAGCATGTCCTTTAGCCATGTATATAGTTACCTTTTAGGTTATCTTTTGTGTTTCTAGTTAATTTTTCACCTAATAGCAACTTGTCATGAAAATGAAAATTAAGTGAATTGTATATGGTTCCTCCTGGAAGTATTATATGTAAGGATGTATATATGCTGTTTTTCTTTAAAATTTAATTTTCTTTAAAAATTATTTTCATTTTGAATATTTTCATTTGAATATTTTCCACCTATCACAGTCATATCACAATATACTATGGTCATAATGTATTATGGAAAGAAAAAAATTGTTATGATATTGTTCAAAAGATCTGAGATTAGGTATATCATAACTTACATAATTCTGCTCATTAGGTCTCTTAAATATTTTTTTCTCTTTGTAAAAAATGATCTTTTTGTATGAAAACGAGGTTATCGACCAGCTCTGACCACTTGAGTTTGTTTTCTAAGGTAAGGTTGTTCTAACAAGCACTTTTAAGGAATACTTAAAGATGATCAATTGGAGAGTGTAAAATGATTCGCTGTTCTCATCTTCCCCCCACAATCTTTCACCCTGAAGCTTTCTCCTGACTCTTCCATTCGTGAAGAATATCCTAGTTAGAACAATAGATGCAAGGAATTGGAAGGGAAGGAGGGGGATGGGGAGAAAAATAAAAGAAGAAACTAGCCAGGCACAATTTATTTCTTAGGGGAGTAATGTTACTTAATTGAGCAGCATTATGCAAAACAAAACAAAAATTATCTGCAACTTGGCAGACGCTGCTGAAGTGCAACATAAATAAGAAACTGAGTTAGCAGATTTAAGAAATGCTCGCTGAGTTGCTTTGAAGAAAGCAAGATGCGCGACCCCCAGCCCCAGGCATAAATGAACTCCCAACAGACTCATTTGCCATGAAGGATGAGATGTGGAGGTGCCCCGGCGCCTGGGTCTCTGCCTCTCCACGGCTCCTTTCCCTAAGTTGTTCTGGTGGGTTTTTGTGTCCCAAAGTTGTCCCTATGCAAACAACAGGTTGAATATTGTAGGTGTGGGTTATTAAAGTGTCCCTGGGACAATGGCAGTCTGTGTCCCATTTGTAACGCTTGGATTAATCTTTGGAAAGTGCACACAAAATGTGACATGATGTTGGCTTCCAACATTATTCAGTCTGCATAGCAGCAAATCCTGCCCTGTCTCCCTGGAAATAAAACTCCATAGACATATCACTGCCGTCTAAAAGGAACCTATCATTTATGCTGAAGTTTAGGGACACCCTAATAGAATTGCTGTTAGAAGTTTGATTTTATAGTTTGGAGAAGCACTTATGCTGGAAGCGAATTATATTCTATCATCTCATTCACAGACTCCCTAAAGAAAGTCTGCAAGCAGGTAAACCAGATTATTCTTTTTGCCTCAGCTGGGAGAAATAAGAAAAGCTTTATCTTTTAAAGACAATTCAGTGTTAGTTTAAGATTCTAACCAAGAACTGGCCTGAGCAAAAGGGAATATTCTTAAGGTTTCCCCTCTTTTATACTTCCTTTTTCCTTTTTGATTTTGAAGGCTCTGGAGGAGAGAACAAAAAACTGGGAATTGCATGAGAAAAGCAGGCCAAATAGAGAGGGGGTTGTCCTGTTGCCTGTCCGTTTTCTTATAGCTTGGAGCTTGCAAAGTTTTGAGGCTAAGCTTTACCCCAATTGTTCGTTAGAAATCTACCAACTCATAATTTTGCGTCTATTGTTTACAAAAGTAGGAAGTAGCATTGTGGAATATGGGAATGTGGTCTCTCCAATCATTTGTTTTTCAGAGCATGTCAGTATTACAACTTTAGAAGACAATTAGAACAAGGATAATAGGAATAGAGGGAAGGCATGTTGAATTGTAGACAACCATCCACAATGGTTGGAATTCCCATAGAACCAAATCAAAAAATAGCATCTTTCATTTATGACCATTCCACATACAGGAGGAGTTAGATGTTGCCTAACAAAACAAAATAAGACAAAAACAGCATGGAACAACGAATGGCCTTTGAAGTGTGTTATAGATCAATGCTTCTATGTTCATTATTAGAATTCATTCATTCCAAGTGTAATTTTTTTTTTTTTATCCCGTAGGGATGTAAGGCATCATCAAAGCAGGCTAGAATGGCTTCCCTCAAATTCTGTGGTATAAACCCTTTGTTTTACAGCTTTTGTATGTGGGTTCATCAAAACACCAAAATAAGTTGAATGCTCAATCTTTGATCTAGAAGAGTCATTCGTTTTTTAATGTATTGCCTTTTAATAAGTAAATGTCCTGAATTTTAAGTTGTAAAATAAACATGTTTAAAATGCTCTTTAGTTTGTTTGGTACAATGGCGACTGAATAAGGCTTCATTTAGACAAGAATATATTTTCCATTGAAAACATACTTTCAAAAAGCAATGACAGAGGACTGTGGGTAAATTCCACATACACTGCTTCACAGTTTACTTAGAAAAGGTGGGGAAATCTGTGGAACCTCAAGTCCAGTGCTTTACAGGGTCTGTCTGGAGCAGTGTATATGGCAGTGAACAGAGGAAAGGCTGGAACCTGGGGCACCACAGACAATCACCACGTGTCCCCTCTACTCCATCGAGTGTCAGAATAACTGGGTGAGACCGACACTGCACCTGGGGTGACAAATGCCCCATTGTATAGACTCTAAAATTGCACATGGCCTTTTTCTGATGTGTCCTTCTTCTTGAGGTCATTTGTCACGTGCAGTATGTCTGCTTGGACCTGACATTCCAATTGTTGCATTGATTTATGTTTCCCTGTCATTCACTTTATTCAGAATTAAAGGTGGGATGGAAGGGGTAGGGTAGGGTTACCCAGCATGATTTTTGTCCTGGGTTGAACAAAAGCAAAAAGAGAAGAATATTGATAGCAACATGGATGAGGAAGAAAATGGCGCAATTCAAAATTTTGTAATAGCCAACTCAGCTTTCAGTTTGGGGTCTAAGTCAGTTAAACTACCACTTAAAGAGAAGAAGAGTATATAAGAGTGAGCTAGTCACTGAGCACAATTAGCGGGAGGATGAGTGTGCCACCAGACTAACATCAGAACACGACTTTCCCTAGAAACAAACATTCTCACCAAAAGAGATGTGAGATTGAAATTGAGTTAACTTTTGCTGACAAGTCTTTGTTTTCTGAAGACCTGGGCAGTGGATTGAGGCTTAGAGATGTTGTAAGATTTTATTTAGGAATTATGAATATATGAAAATAATATGGACGAAATATAGAAAGTTATTTTCATGAACTAAAAAACAATGATGCAAAATACCACCACCTACTTTCAAAGCTTTGGAAAGCACACTTTGTAAATCATCTACATTTACAAGTTTTGGATACATCCTTGTGTGTAGAATAAGCATTAAAACAATGTAAAGGGCTTGAAACGAGGGCTTATTCATCACTAGAAAAAGAATAAAATGTGCTTAAAGAAAATTTTTTTCAGGAGAAGGTTGTCTTTTCACAAAATGCTGTTGCTTGTAGAAAACAAAATTCAAAGCTGAACTCTCAACAGATGGTACCACAGCGCCACCATCTGGCTTTACAAAAGACAGCAGAAAGTTACAGTATGATACAGGAAGACAGAAGTCAAATGTTTTCCCTAAAAAAAAAAAGAAAAGAAGGGACTTTCTCAGTGTGGCCCTGTAATTGTCACTATTTTAGCAAATATTAAATGCTTATGGTGCCAGGAACTGTCTCTATCTCTTTTTATGCTTCTACTTTAATTTGAAAAATGAAAACATTTGAGTGGATAAAACCTTAAAAAATAAACGTTTCTCTAAAGTTAGAAATCCCTTTCCCCTTTTTTTATAAAAAGGTCTTTTTTTTTTTCCCCCCCCCAAGCCTTTAAAGCCTGTAACATTGGTGTTAGTTTGGTCGAGCTTTTATCAAGAAGCTTGCCTCATTGATTTTCAACTTGCTTTTCAATATGATCTTTCTGTAATGTTGCTAAAACTTTGAGAAGTTTTAGACATATCTAAGATAAAACATATTTCAATATGTAATCAGAAGAACAATTCTGATCCTGGAGACATGGTGCATATTTTTACTTCCAGAATCTGAATGTTTTGATTTTTTTTTTTTTTTTTTTACGTTATACTGCAGGTTTACCAGATTGTACTAAATCGCTAAGGAAAAGGGTGACTAATTTTCATGCATCTCTCTCACAAAAGGTCTTTTGGAACTGGGTTGAAAGATTAAAATGTTAGATTTTACTGTATTTTACACTCTTGGAGCATTTAACTTGTTATTAATTCTTGTATTTAACAGAAACACGTATAAAGTCGTGACGTTATAACACTATTTTGAGACTGCTATGAACAAGAAACTGTGCTAAGTGCTTTACAACTATGAAGACACTGAATCCTTCCAGTAGTACTAAGAAGAATGTCTTATTACAGTTTCTATTTTGTGGAAGAGAGAAATGCAAGGCTGAGACATCCAGGAACCAGCCTGCCATAACACAGCTGACACGCAGCAGATTCCAACCCCGGCCTTTACATTCCGTCCTCTGCATGATGACACTGAATCTTCTCAGGATACCAGTATACTAAAAACATTTAACAGTTTATGCTCTGTCATATTATGTTTTCTCTTTGTAGAAGAACATGTTTCATGTCAAAAATGTGAGGTTTGAACATTTTCATTAAAAATGGCTCAATCATTTCACAGTTAAATAACAGTTTTTGAAGACTAACATAAGAAGCAAGCCTTAGGCATGCCTTTCCCCCCTAAAGAATAATATACTATGTGTTCAAGATAAATGACTTGTGGAAATGAACTTTTTGTAAATTATGGGCTTTTTTTTTTTTTTTTTTTTGGTTTGTTTTTGGAGTTTTGGCCAGGGCCAGGCTTGCAACTGCCACCCCTGCCCCCAGCCCCCCTACTCCGTATATGGAGCCCACACCCTATTCCTTGAGCTACATGCTCCGCTCTACAGGCTGTTTTTATTTTGCCCAATTTTCTGTTTTAGATTCTAAGTAATCACCATAGATAATTATATTGAATCATTCATGTTCATTTCATTGTAGTGTGTTTTAAAAAGTAATTAAGAGAAGCACTGTTTATTTTTTGGGTATATACAGAGAAATTGTTCAATTTTCCTATAGGATTTGTTAAAAGGTTTGGAATTTTCTGAAGTTTTCTCTAGAGCAGGGGTGGCGAACACGCGGCTCTCGAGCCGCATGCGGCTCCGGGCCAAAATGAATGCGGCTCTTTGCCTCTTATCATTATTTTGTATACTGTGGCTCTTTGCCAAGTTTGGATTTTGTTATGCTGCTTCTGAGGAGAGACCTCTGAGGAGAGATCTCTGAGTGCGTAGTCCCGCCCCCAGGGGGGAAACACGTGAAATCAAAGCACCGGTCCATTCTGACTGACACTCATGTAAAGGAACTGCTCCGAGTGGCTACA
>CAUYPK010055955.1:0-44821 GCA_963574355.1 Loris lydekkerianus | reverse complement strand
ATATATTATATATATATATATATATATATATATATATATATATATATATATATAGAGAGAGAGAGAGAGAGAGAGAGAGAGAGAGAGAGTACAGTTTTTAACAGCCCCTCAGGAATACTATTAATATAGATAAAATTCCATTCCACCCATGCAACTCAATTCATGAGACCCTAGGAGTCATTGTCTAATTGCTCTGTTACTTTTATTGTTTGCCTCAAACCCATTAAGAGAACCCAGATCATCACCCTTTACTTACTTCACCACACAGAATGATATTTCTTGTTTGCACAGTAATTCTAAGCATAGAATTCACAGCATGGTAATTCTAGCACCCATTCCAAACAAACCAGGATGTGTTTTCTTCTTCATAGCCTGAATCTGCATCCTGATCCTAATGGTCATGTCAAACAGTAGTGCTTGGGCAGGTTGGTGCCTGCCTTGCTGCCCTTATCCATAAAACAACAAGGATAGTAATCATTTCTTCTCATAAGGCTGTTACTAGGATAAATTATAAAACCTTGTAAAAACTCATAGAACAGAGCCTAAGAAACATCACTTGATGTTACTCTTACTCTTTTTATTACAATTACTTTGTTAATTTTATATAATCTAGTTTCTGTTTACCAATAACCTTGTGTCTTAATCTAGGCTACTATAGGAGAATACCATAAACTGAGCAGCTTATGCTGATACAATAGCCCTTTGTTGCTCACAGTTCTAGGGGCTAGAAATCTAGGACCAGTGAGGCAACAAAACAGGTTCTGGTGAGGGCTCTCTTCCTGGTTTACAGACGGCTGCCTTCTCCTTGTAGCCTCAGGTAGTAAAGACCATCCTCATGGCTCTGCCTTCATGACCTAATTAACTCCAAAGGCCTCACCTGTTCATACTATTTCAGTAGAGGTTAGGATTTCAACAAAGGAATTTTAGGAGAATGCAAACATGCAGATACACCCTGTATGGTGGGCCACTTGTTGTTTCAGCAGCCAAGCTGTTCCCTGATCCTTCCAGGAGGGAAAAGGAAGGAGGACAGAGTGCCTAAGGTGGTTCCTCTTTGCTTCCTCCTTTCCCTCCTCCCCACCCCCTGCCCAAGCCACAGCATCACAGCCTCATTCTAGGCTTAGAGAGAAGACTGAGTCTATTACAAGGAATAGGGTTCAATACATATATTTAGTACTTAAGGCTTTATTTGCTACCATCTACGTGTCAGAAAAATCATTAGCAAAATCCTTTCCAGCTTTGTGTGTAGGCACTTTGCATAAGAATGTTCGCTTAATAACCATAGCTTCCTGAGACAACAGGAAGGAGCGTCTTTTTTTCCCTTTTTTAGAGAAGGTCTCACTGCATTGCCCTGACTGAAGTGCAGTGGCTATTTACAGGTGCAGCCATTGTGCAGTACAACTCCTGGGCTCAAGCAGTTCTCCTGCCTCAGTCACTTGAGTAGCTGGGACTATAGGCGCATACCCAGCTCAGCAAGGAATATTCTTTAATGTTATATTACATATTTTAGCAGAAATATAGTGTTGCTTAGAAAAATCTATTTTGAATGGATGAAATTTAATGAGAATCCATTTTTTTTTCTTTAATGCATTAATTTTATAATCTAGCAAAATAGTAAATCAATACTGTTTATACTAAACAAAACATTTTTTCTTTTGTAAGATATTCTGGAGTGTGTACAATAATATCCCTCCTGTGACTAGCCTGCCTTTGAGATGTAGTTATCATTTAATGAGAGGAGAGAGACGACCGCTTTGGTAAGTGTCTAGTGTGTAATTCGAGGTCAAGGTGGGAGGGAAATTATTCTGAACCTTGTAGAGATTATATCCCCTGAGCTGTGTCTGTCACGTGGACCCATAGAACATCTGTGACAGTGATCACGTTTCAGGGTTCTCCTTCTGTAACAATTTGTAGTAGTCTGCCCAGGTTGGAGTCCCAATCAGTTATAAATCTTTATGTCATGTCATTCAACCTTTTTGAGTTATTTACTCATTAATAAAATGGGAATGTATCTCAGCTTATTTAGTAGCAAATGGCAGTAAACCACTTTGAACAATCTTAAGCAAAACACTTAATCTGTAACTGAGAAGTTCACCAGGATTTCCAGTAGGTCTGGGTGTTCAAAAGTTATCAGGAGTCAGGTGTTCTTCATCAGATTTGTTTTGCTTCCTTTTGTATAGGTTTCATTTTTAGGCCTCATTTTAGGTTTAATTCCAAGTTTAGTTTTCTCCTTTTGGGGGTAGCAAATTGGCCTTCATAAGCTCTGGTCTTGCCCCTTGCAAGTTTGCCGATGTCAGCATTCACTAGCCCTGACTGGTGTCCCCTTTCCATCCCTGGCTAGTCATTGAGACAAGGATTCCCAGAGGCAGGCCTGGGTTATATGCTCATCTCCACAGCTAGAAGATGGAATCAACCCTATCTGAGTGGGTCTGACATAAGAGTAAAGGACAGGTGGCTCCTCAGAGGGACGTTAGGGTGCTTGTACCAGAGAAGGGCAGATATTAAAGAGGGAAACACAGCAGATGTCCACTACAGAACACCTATTAGGCCTGTGATGCAAGGTTGCCATGAGAATCAGATGAGACCTTGTCATGAATGTGATACTGAAATGTAAAGGCCTTTGCACCCGTGAAGCAGTTGTACCAATTGTCCATCCCTAGAGAGCCGAGGGAGCCACTCCATCCACCTCCTTGAGGATGAGGACCTTGGGCCCCATCTCCCACTGTGCCCCCGGAGCTGCTGGATTCCACCTTCCCGCCCAGCCCTAGCACTTTCCTTTTTCTTTCTTCTGCTTCTGTTTCTAATAAAAAGGACTAGGGGAGAGTTTATTGGAAAATGCCCAATTTTGTTTTTGTGTTGAAATACTTCACCTCAATGAAGGTAGAAGGACTTAATCCTTGAGTATAACTTTAAATGTTGGTCTTTGCTCCAGGGAAGAGGAGAGTAATGCAAAGGGTGGTGTATGGAAGATGAAAGTTCCCAAGGACAGCACGGTACGTGTTTTCTGACCCTTTTCTAGAACTGGCTAAGTGTGGGATGACTGTAGACTGCCTATGATGAGCATTTGTGCTTTTCGTACAGCCTGCCTACCTGGCAGTCTCCAAAAATAGGCCTCAGAGCGAAAGATTCTGTTCTGACCTTGGTGATTTTCTGCCCTGTGCTGTCACCTCGAAAACGTGTAATTGTGCTTCCCTAATAGAAATGGTGTAATCATTTGATGGTATCAAATAGTCTGCAAGAATCAATGCTGAAAACTTTACAGAAAAGCAGATCGGTTATTTTTATGGTAGTCATTTCCTTGCCAGCCACGGCTAACACATAGAAGTGGGTTTCATGTAGTAGAAAGAAGCTCAGCCCTCCTCCACAGGGGAGCAGAGAATGACCTTGGCATGGAGGATGGGCAAGCTTGCATTTCCACCATTTGTTAGCTCAGCCTCCCTCTGGAGTTGATGAGAACCTAGCTGGTATGATGACCTGGTGGGGTGCTAGTTTGCAGTGGCCAACCCTTAGAAATACAGATTGTCTAGAAGTGGGCTTTAATTTTATCATATTGACTAGAAAGAAACATGAACATTAAAATCATTTAAGCCCCGGGAAACTAAAAAGCTTCTTTGAAAATGGAAAAAGGGGAAAAAGATTCCCCAGTCTTACCTCTTCATGGTTGCTTTCATGTGGATAAGCTCAAAGAAATGACATGTCTCCAGGGACCCACTGTTTAAGCTGGAGTCATTTCCCTAAAAGCACATACCTAAAGCTATGGCCAGATTTAGGTGCAGACTATTAGTCAAGATGTATAGCTTGAAGATTTGACTATTATTTGGCTTACATAATGAAAAATACCAGGGGAGCAAATAACAGACCAGGCAAAGCATATGAAGTCCCTCCACTCACCCCTTCTAAAAGAGAGCAATGAATTTCAGACAGTAAGAGAATGTAAGGTTTTTTTTTTTTCTTAATTTGACTAAGAGTGCTTTTTGCCTTTTCATGTTCTCTGTTTACTCACACTAGACTCTGAACTCTAGTACAAATAGTCATGATGTCAATGTTCATTGAGTAGCTGAAAGGCAGTTTTGTCCTTTCTTTCCTTGTTAGCTCACTTGGCCCCCTTAGGTCACAAATAGTAATGCTTTCAAGTCTATACAAGGGCCCTCAGCCCAGGCAGCTCACCCTGCTCTTAATCATCAACCAGAGGGAGACTTGTGGGTCAGCACTGTGTGAATTCAGAGCCAGAGAGTTAGCTCTTTTCCCTAACTTCTCTCCCCACTCTCAACTTCATCATTAACAGCATCAAGGACTTAAGTTGGACAAAGAGAAAATGGGAGTGATGATTTCTACAGGGTGTCCCAAAGGTTGTCCCTAAAGTCACCATGCATAGGGAGAATGGGAAATTGTAGCTAAGTGTACTTTTGTTTACAAAACGTTCATTACAAAATTTTACAAAGAGGTGGCCTTTGTAGAGAATGTTTGTTAGTATTTTGTAAAATTTTAGAACGCCAATTTTGTAAATAAATGCACGTTTAGCTACAATTCTCATCTGCTTAAGTATAGTGACTTTAGGGGCGACTTTTGGGGTGTCCTGTGGATGGAAGACTAGTAGACCAGAAGTCCAGAAGGAGAGTCTGGCAAAGGGAGAAGGGAAACCTCCCTGAGGGGTGGAAGGTCACCTTTCAGTTTCCTATTTAACTGCCCTAGCCTTGGTTTTAAAATTTAGCTAGTCTGCTAGTGAGGACACAACAATAAACACTGTTATTATAGTTAATGTGTTCAAAGCACCTGACATATAGCGAACACACAGCTATTTATGGAGTGGATCTTAAATGGTAAGATTGCAACCATGATGATGTTTAGCACTTTGAATGCATCCGTTGACTAATCGTCACAACAACCCTACGAGGTCAGCCTATTATTACTTCTTGTTCATCCAAAGTACCTAATGCTTAGAGAAGCTGATAACATAACTTGAGTCACAGATAGTAAGCAGCCTTTCAGTGTTTACCCAGTTCTGAGAGACTTTAGAGCCGGTGAACCAGGGCAAGGAGGATAAATGGGACCAAGTACTTTTTCAAGAGAATAACTAGAAGAACTTTTAGGCCTCCAGTAACCCGAGTGGATTCTGGCTGGCTGTCCAGATGGCGTCAGTAGAATAGAAGGAACGTCAGTGTTGGTACAAGGTAGACCAGAACAGGCACTAATTCTTCCAAGGAAATTCCATACATTCATACATAAAGTTCTCTCACCCAACAAAAGTATCTGCTTCAGGTGAATGGAATTTTCCAAGTCTCTAGTATGAAGTAAATAAGAAATTTCCTGAAGTGTTCTTTACTTGTGTAACCCTTAAAGTACTTTATAAACTCTAAAAAGAAAAAACAAACAAGAAGGGTTTTGAGGAGAAGAATTATGTCAATAGCATTCAAATGTAATTCACTTATACATTTTGAATCAGTAAGAGGCAAAAAAAAATTTAAAAATTTTAAGCCATTTTAATGTATTTTCTTCTGTTCTTCTGAATTTCACCCAGAAGTTTTACTAAAGCTTAGCTTTCATGAGACTTTGGATCACTTGTATCTGTGTAAGGTTATTTGTAAACCAGTACAATGTATGCCACCATTGTAACTATTTGCACCTATGATTTGGAGATGTCTGTGAGCTCCAGATGTGGGCGCAGAAAGTGCATGTGAAGGTGAAGAAGATTTAACTTGTTTAGCTCCTGAAGATAATTGTCTAAAATACATATATGTGTTTTGTTTTTGTTTTTATCCTTTTCCCATGTTAGTCCACAGTTTGGAAAGAGTTGTTGTTAGCAACTATCGGGGAACAGTTCACAGACTGTGCTGCAGCAGGTAAAGAAGCCCCAGGGGGGTCGGGCGTGCTGCCTTGTGCTTGTTTCTTGTGGAAGTTTGTTTACTTTGTAACCATGAACCCACTCAGATTTTTTTTAATGTGATCATGGTGTTTGGTGTTAGATACATGTGTCTATGTACATGGGTATATTTACATATGTATCTATTACATTTTTATTTGTATGTTTGTATGCATATATCTTTTTTTCCCTTTATAGCTCAACTTAATAGTATCTACAGCCATCTATCTGTCCAAAATAGGCAGAAAGAAAAGAAAATTTTGACATCACTTGGGCTCTTGACACAATTTATAGTAGGTTTCCTTTATCTGTTTACTTCCAAAAGGGGAGAGTGCCTTCGGTGACTCCGCTTATAGGTAGCAGGCACAGTCCCTCCTGTCCCTCTCAGTCCCTTCCCCTCCCTCTTTGGTCCCCTGCTCAGGAGGGGTGTAGCAGGTAGTCAGGGCTGGCTCAGCATTTTTACCCCGGGGGCCACAGTGGACAGTAGGACTTAAGGTCTTCGGAGCTTCCCTTTGGAGACTATTGTCAAATGCTGAGTGAATTTCTAAGAGCCTTGGTGAGTACTTTTTGTTTGGCTATGTGCTTATCACAGAGTAATAGAGTAGTTAATAGGGAGTAGTTAGCAACTTGATAATGTACAGACAAAAGTGCACTTTGTCTGTACACATAAATCCTGGGAGAGGAAATTTTCTGTATGAATTCCTGTTTCCAGAACCAGGGGAAATAGTCTAAGCAATAATAGATAGCCAGTACTGAGTAAAGAAGACCAATGCTCCGTGGTTGACTCAGGGACCAAGCGCACTGTTAACCATTAACCACAGCTCTTCTGTTAACCATCTCTGCCACTTTAAGTGAGTCAGCTAATCTCTCTGGGCCTTGCTTCTGTCATCTTTAGACAGTGGTTCCTCCTAACTCCCACGTCTTCTGTTGCCAGTAACCTAATCAAGATTTTGCTGGGTGATTCTACTTATGAATATTACGTAGTCACTGGTGCATTTGCCTTTGCATGAAGTTGCAGGCTTTTATTGTGCCATTCATGAAAGTGCTGCACTAGTAACTATGCCTTAGTTGCCAAAAGCCAAGCCAAACTGAAATATTGACAGTTTAGCACCCATCAGTTACATCACCCCCTGACTAGTAGTATAGATATAGGTGATACCAAAAGACTGGGAAACGCGAATATTTCCCCAAAAGACTGATCTAGTGATTTCATGGCCATTCTTGAAGGTGATAAATTACAAAGCTTCCCTCTTTATTTGACGATTTTATTGCCACATGAAATAAAACATTGACCTCTAGCAAGACTATTCTTATAGTGCAAATTTAAAAATAAGAAACTTATGCCTAAAAAAATCTTTTCTTGATGGAATAATGAGTTTCTAGGGATAGCCATAATTGGGTACCTTTATTTATTTATTTATTTGGGGGAACTTTTTGTTTGAATTTGACATACTTACAGAAAAGGATGCATTTTGAGAAATACAAGTAAGCATATTCTTATAACTAGCATCCCAATAGGACATTACCAGCCCCTTGGGATCCCCCTATCTTCCCTTCCTTCAAAGGTGGCTAACTTTTAACACTATAGGCTAATGTTGCCTGTTTCTGAACATTTATATATTTTGTCAGGTCATACACATTTAGCCAAGAATCAAATTCTCTTAAAAAGAAAAGGAAGAGAGAAAAGGGGAAAGGAAGAACAGAATAAAGAAAGAAATTATTTTACTGAAAGGTGACTTCTTTTAGTAAATTGTATGTGTTCTCTTTTAAGTGGTATCCTAACACTAACCTCCAGAAGACAATTGGAAAAACTCATAGTGTGCATATTTGGACTTAACAGAGGCTAGCAAATTAACTAAAGCCGAATTTCCTGATTTTGATAATGTTTATCTTTTGCATATGACTTGTTAATGAGCTGACCCTATTTCATTACTGTGTCAGGAACGCAGAAAACCAACAGTGTATGCTCCTATCATTTGGCTGCAAATTGGCTGTGAGGGAGTATTTAACAGTAGCTATACTCCAGCCACCGTGTTCTACTTTCTGTTATACAAAGGCACCCTCAAATCTTCAATTCCATGTTTTTCTTTTAAAGTCCTACATTAAATTAATATAAATGAATGAATGTCCATTTACTGAAGGATAGTACTTATTATCACAGAGACATACTCAGACACACTGTGTATAGTGCTAACAGACAGTCAGAACCAGAGGGCCTAGAGGGAAGCATCGCTGAGCAGAAGAATTCACAGGAAAGGAGCAGACAAACCACGGCGAGCAGATGAGCAATGAAGAATGCACAGGCTGGGTCCAGTTAGTGCTGGGGCAGATAGCGCGAACCACCTCAAGGTCTCTGCAGCTTGGCAGGAAGTCAGGAGAAATTCTTGCTCATCTTAACAAAGACAGCAAGGCATCAAGGAAAAGTTCATTTGAGTTCACTTGGCTTTCAGAGGGCAGGGAATTACGCAACCCATCTTAGAAAACGTCTCATCAAAACAGAGTAAGAAATAGTCAAAAAGTTTTGGTAACCTTAAAAAGGGTAAATTACTTATCTGGAAAGTGCATTTGGCTGGAACACTTTGTTTGTCTAAGTCCCTGGATAAATGTGATGTGACTGCTACAGCTTTTGTACACTAATTTGCTTTTTTCCACTCATTCCCCTAGAAATAATTATTTCTTACAAATTCTCTTATGCCACCGTCCTTTTCCCATCTTATCTATAACTTTCAGATAAAATGATTAGGTTCTCAGGAACAATCAAATTGAGGTGAAAGTTATCACTCATTTCTTTTTTTTCCATCTTCCCCTCAGATGACGAAGTAATAGGAGTTAGTGTCAGTGTTCGGGACCGAGAAGATGTCGTCCAAGTCTGGAATGTAAATGCCTCTTTAGTCGGTGAAGCGACTGTTTTAGAAAAGATCTATGAACTTCTACCCCACATAACTTTTAAAGCAGTATTTTATAAACGTAAGTGCTTCATTTCCAGTTATTACTTTTCTAGCTTATTCCATGATACTTTAAAGATAGAAACTGTGTTGCAAATGAGGTGAAGGCAGAAGCACTTGAAAATTGATAATTCAGAAAAGAATTCAATAAAATATACTTAAGTGTTTAAAAAAAAAAAAACAAGCTTAATCTCAGAAATTAAAATGAGATGTTATTCATGCCTAACTGCAGGGATCAGAAAGGAAATACAATTTGTATTTGTAATTTCAAAAATTTAAACCTGAACTTAAATTCATAATTCTCTGAAAAAAAATTACTTTCCATTGGAAAGAACAATAACAAAAAAATGTCCATTATATGAGCTGGCAGGTAGATATTCAATCATCCCTTTGTAAATAGGAATTTATAATGTGAAACATCTGTATTTATAGTAGAAACACATTCTGAGCACAGGCATGATTGAATGTTCTACTGAAATGCTAATATTTCCTCATTACGGATGACGGGGACACAGAACTGAAAGAATTCACGCACAGTGGCAAAATGTTAACAGTATGAATAGGTGTGTGGACCCATTGTTTCCATCACGATTCATGTTCATTGCTTTTGTGTGCTCTTTTGAAAAAGCCATCTTTTTCATAATGAAAACATCTTAGTGCTATTAAACCAATATTTGGTAGATCAAACTCTAGGTTAGACTTTAACAGCAAGTTAGAGGAAAGAATTGACAGCCCTACACATATTTGATAAGTTTCCTGTGTCCCAAACTGTGTTCCTAGAGTGAATTGCCCATTTTTTAAACTTCTGTAGTTCACTGAATCTAAGGTGCCCTTGATAATAATGTACCCCATTAGTTTGGTAGTACCAAGAAAAAAATAAAAGACTCCCATTTAAACTATGACACATTATTGATACCAGAGGACTTTGAATCCATGTGTGATGGCCGTGAGGAGTGCATCTTAAAACTGCCAAAAATAATTTCATTATTATTTCATTTTTTCCAACTTCTTGCCAAAACAGATTTCTAAAAAATCATATTCTGTTTTGTGGTTGTCCTAGTATGATAGAGAATATTAAAATGATATCCCCCCTATAAGGAATCATACAATTACAGACCAAATGATTCTAAGTTTTAAGCAGTGGATCTGGCACTGTAAATCTTCAGGACATGCAGACATTCTGATTTTAAAGGAAAGTTTAAATAAAAGAGATGGAATGAAGGCACTACAGAAGTTGCTTATTGGTTATGCAGTGTGCAAATTGTGTATTTTTGATGCTATTTTTATTCTTTAGAAATACATTAATTGTATTTTCACCTCAGATATTTAATTGAAAGATTACTGAGAGTTTTCTCTTTATTTCTACTTATTTCATAAGACTAACTCACAGAAACACTACAGAAAGAAATGAGTTTCACTGCCATGTTCATATAGGGCTAAAACATTCTTACCACTTTTAAACTGGCTCCATACTTGACACACGAGAGAAGAAAAGCAATTTGGAATCATTAAGTCAGGCACTTTGGATTTTTGTCCCACTTCAAGAGTGTGACCTTGAGCAAGTCACATCTTCTCATCCTTTCATTTTTCCAACTGAATATCGAGGAGGTTGGTTTTAGATGATCTCCAAGGTTCCTTCTGCTTCAAAATTCTATGATTAGATTTCCACATGCCCTAATCTAAAATAATGAGGCCACAGAGTGGTCAGGCTAGTTCTTAGGCCGTGGTGATGATCAGGTAAGACTGACAAAGGGCAGGATGATCCGCTGCTTAGCTGTTGTGATGGCTGGGGAAGGACACAGCCAAACTAGGGGAAAGGAGGGTTGGAACTCGGCCAGTAGAATCAAGCTGAACAGACACCCTGAGGGTAGAGGCCATTGTGAAGTTTGTGAGTAATACAAACTGGCTATGCGTCTCAGCCAAAAATCCCGTTATGGCATAAATTAACAGTTAGAAACTCAAAAATTATTCAAATAAAAATCTGAATTTGACAAAAACAGGCAATTCTCTTTACTTTGTATAAAGCAGGCAGTCCTTTACTCAGCAAGGTTATACACCACCTGCTGCAAAAATGATTTGGAAAAATAGGGTTTGGGCAGAAATCTGATACCCAGCATGGTGAACAGGCATAGATGAGCCAAGGTGGAAATGGCCAATCCCTGCTCTTGCTCTGTCCACGTAGAATGAACCCAAGCGCCTTCAGTTACGGCAGCCAGCAGGTTGACGAGGTTTAGACTGGATTGATCACTTAATTGAGAAACTCACCATGTGCAGAGACACCCTGCCACACACCCTCCCCTCCCCTACATCCTGTAAAGTTTTTCAGAGCAGCTGAATGACGGAGGTCTTTGCTGATATGTGGATTGTTTAGAGCAAGGGTTGGCAAACTGAAACCTGGGGGCGAATCAGCTCTGTCCTTGCCCCACCCCACCCCACCCCACCCACACCTCTGAGAATGGTTTTTCCACTTTTCAATGGTTGGGGAAAAAGCAAAAGAACTGTATTTTGTGACACATGCGGATTATGTGAATATCTAATTTCAGTATCCACAAATAAAGTTTTATTGGCATATAGTGATATTCATTTGTGTCCACAGTGTCAATAGCTGCTTTAGTGCTAAACTGGCAGAGGTTGAGATGGGACAAAGACCATCAGGCCCACAAAGACTAAGATATTTGTTCTCTTCCTCATTCAAAAAACAGGTTGCCAACTCCTGGCTTAGAGCAGTTGACTATTCCCTTTCCGCTGAGGCCAGCTGTCCTACAGCTGACAGAATGCCCTCTGTTGCCTACGCACTCCTGGCCTTGAGCGTTCAGTTTTGCTGTCTCCCTAACCCACCATCATGGCAGTGTTTCAACAATGACTTCCCCAGACTGCCTCTCACACCTAGAAGTAGTACAAATCTTTGGGTGGTACATATCTCTGGGTTTACGACTTGGAGACCAGCATCACAGTGACTTTGCAGCTCCTCCAGTTGACCCTGAAGTATCGTGTATTTCACTGCAGACAAAAAGCATATTTTCTTCAGGGTCTGCCCTAGACGTCTTGCTTAAAAAGAAAACACCCAGACACTGTACACACACACATCCCAAAACAAATGTGTAAGATTATAACTGTGAGAAATGTTCCATTAAATGACTTCAGATTTCCAGCCACATTTACGAATTTGGCCAACCAGAAGTAGCCTTGGGAGCTGTAAAGTGCATCTCACCCACATTTAATGCAGGCCAGGCATAGGTTGGGATGAACATCCAAGATGAGCTTGAAGGGAAAATAGTCCTGTCCCATCTCGACCCCTCAGTAATAGTCTGAAGAATTTGCTGCACGTTAAAAACAAAATTGAGAGAGGCTTGAAAGGTGGAATGGGCTGGCCCATGTGTACCTTCCCAGGACATCTTTCTCAGCCTGTGGGGGTAGGGTGCAGGGTCGAAGCACCCAGGAGACCGCATCACCCCTGGCTTATCACACTTGCTTCATGATGATGGTGAACCAAGTTCAGCAAGTGGATTCTCAACCTTGGTCTTGCCTTGGAGGAAATGCTATGTATTTCAGAGGTCTCCCATGTCCACTTCCCACTTTAAACAATTATAAGTCTTCCAAAGTATTTTTGGGCCGGGTGCGGTGGCTTGTGCCTATAATCCTACCACTGTGGGAGGCCAAGGCAGGTGGATAGTCTGAGCTCACAAGTTCAAGACCAGCCTGGGCAAAAAGTGAGACCCCATCTCTACTGAAAATAGAAAAACTGAGGCAAGAGAATCTCCTGAGCCCGAGTTGGAGGTTGCTGTGAGCTGTGACACCACAACACTCTACCCAGGGCAACAGCTTGACACTCTGTCTCATAAATAAAAAGAAAAGAAAGTATTTTTGGTAGCATAATTTTTTGAGCCATTCAGTAGGGCTGAAAATCCAGTGGGGTAGAGGAAGGGAAATTACAACTGGGAAAAAGAAAAGACCCATCCATTTTATGAAACTTCATTTTCCATAGAGAGTGTTGAGAGCGGGGGTGGGGGGTGGGGGGGGATGTAATATAATTGCGGTCACCCTGATGTGGTTCTTTGTTTTGTTTTATTTTTGTTTTATTTTTAAAGATAGGCGCACAAGTGGCTCTGTCTTCAGTAATGCCAGGTGTAACCTTCCCATGCATTTTGTGGGGCACATTTTCCCCTGCAGCGCTTGCTTGCAGCCCGACATACTCTCTTCATCAGCTTGTCGGGATGACTCATCCCCTTAGGCACGGCAAGAAGAAACAGGCAGCATGCCCATTGCTTGTTTATTCCTTGTTTTAATTTTCATTATTATGTTTCTCAGGAAATGCACGCCTTAGCTAACAGTTACTGGCAAAAAAGGTATTTGAGTTCTTGCCAACATTTGGGGAAGCTGAATGAGATGCCTAGAGGAGGGTTGGCCCATCCTTTGCTTAAAGTTTTCTTTCCTTTTTTTCTTTTTTGTTTTTTTCTGTCCTTTAGCCCATGAAGAGCATCATGCTTTTGAAGGTGGACGTGGAAAACACTAATTGCACTCTGTAAAGAATTCTTTGTCCCTTGCTGATTGGTTTTGGAAACGGTCTTAACAGGAGGGAGAGTGAAGAGAAGACAAGCTGAAGCCGGTGCTGGTCCATTTAGAGTGGGTTTCTGTCCTTGCAGATGGGGCGATTAGGACTCAAAGTGGCAGGTGGGGTGGGGGAGATGGTGTGGGTTTCTACCGTCACGTTATTTGCTTTAAAAAAAAAAAACTTTTCTTTTTTGGGGGGGCTTTCTAAGTTTTCTATTCTTTTCACTCTGAATTTTTTTTCCCTTTAAATTCCTTATTCAGTCTAATTATTGTTTTCTACACTCCCCTTTCATTGAGGCCCAAGAAATTGGTTTCCCTTTAAGTGGCTGTGCTGTACCTAGTTAATGAGAATGTGAATAATCATGACAATAATGCTTTTGAAAACCACACTGTACAAGGAGGAATACTAGCTTGGTGAAACCTGTCTTCTGATTATTTGTTGTGACACATTTGTACCTACCATGAGCTGGGCATTGTTTTTTTCTGTCCCAAGGAAAAGGAAAACTATACTTAATCTGATTTTGCACTGACAGCACACACATCTTTTATTTTTCTTTTAAAAAAATTTTTGTTGTTGTTAGTGATACAGGGACAATAACAGTTGGGTTGTCTAACATGAAAACTGTAATCACAGTTCCATATCAGGATATAAATAAATCAAACTCTAGGTCTTTGGACCCTCTGTGGAAGTATTTCTAACCAGAATTTCAATTTGGCCTTTTCCATGAAAAGGCTTAGAGTGGTAGCAGGGGATTCCTCCCTATAGAAAAACCTGAGATCTCTGATTGAAAGAGGAGGTGGTATTTTAATTGTTCGAATTAAGCTTCATCAGAAGTTTGAGTGTGTTTACCCACTTAGGTCTTTCCAAATCAATTCTAACATGTTTTGTTAAATGATCCCCCTTTTCCTGCTCACATTGTGTGTCATCCTGATAATCAATAGTCCTCCAACCTGGGCAGCTCTCTCTGCCTCTGTTTGTTTAGGAGCAGGAGGTCACATCTCATTTCCAGGATGGATATGAACATTCACAAAGTCGAACGTCAAGTGTATTCTGTACATATTAATTATTGGAATTATTGATATATATTGTATTATACTGCCAAAGAAATAGTGATTTTAGCAAAAGGACAGGCCACCCTCTGGAACACTGTGACCCCCACAGAATGTGCTGATTTCCTTCTCAACTCTGTCAAGCCTCTGGCTGCTTTTGTCTGATAAAGGGCAGGGCCTTTGGAAGAGGCCTCCTAGTGCTGGCCTGTTTTGGAGCTAGTACATGCTCATGCATTTTTCAAAAGGGCGGTACACTCAGAACTTTCTTTGCACCCAGGATTTCTAATTCCTTGCAGTGTTGAACTGGGAGAAGGTGGTTGGGGCTACTTGCAGCTTCCAACATGTGTTCGTACATAAAATTCTCCATTGAAACCTTTTAACAAACTTGCCACGATATCTTTTTATAAAAGCTCATACCCTTCATTTGCATTGCTAACCACATCAATCCTAATAATCATCATCATAGTTTTAAAGGTTTTTTTCTAAACTTGACTTTCTTCAGTGATTTCAAAATAAAGTATAAGGATATGAGACCCTTTTAGCAAAAGCCTGGGACTTGTTTCTTTAAATGTTATACTAACTAACATTCAACTTATTTTAAAATATTCCTGAAGGATTTTTTTTTAAATTATAAATGTGAATTAAAATTCTTTTTTATAATATAAGTATTTTTCTGATAGATTAGGAAAAAGGATATAATCGACTTTACTATAATTATTTTATGTATATTTCCATAAGTAAATGGATTTGAGGTATTTTTATTTTTTGAATTTTATTTAAACAATTTGTGATGATGTGTTCAACTTTTGCGTGTATGTAGCCTTTGAAGTTAAAATAAATAGGAATGTTAGGCTCACATTCATGGTTTCTAGTTTCTATTGTTAATAGAAATTGTCTAACCACACAAAGTAGATTTTTTTTTTTGCAGTTTTTGTCCAGGGCTGGGTTTGAACCCACCACCTCTGGCATATGGGGCTGGCGCCCTACTCCTTTGAGCCACAGGCACCGCCTCACACAAAGTAGAATTTTTGTCCCAGCAAACTTCTGCAACTATTTCTGACCCTTTGGAAATACTAACTGTGAGAAGGATTTAATTTGCCTAATGTTAAAGACCTATCATCAAAATTGCTTTAAGAGAGGATTTTGTCAGATTTTTGCTTTGGAAATTGTTTTAATTGAATATTTAGTCACGATAGACTTTGTACGAACTAAGCTGATTTAATCAGTTTAAGAACCTCTCATTACCTTCTTACATTAAAGAAGCTAATACTCTTTTGAGGTAGAAGGAAATATTTTGCAAGGCATATGACTTTTGTGTTAGAGCATTTTACCCATCTTGACCTCTACTGGGGAAAGTGCAGGCTTCCAGCAGGCTCCTGCTTCTTTTCAGCCAAGTCCTTGCAGCTGCAGCCTTGCACTCTCCACAAAGAGCCACACTGAAACCAAGTGAAACCACACTGAAACTTTCTTGCCTTTGTAGTTCCTCAGGGTCTGTGATACAGAGCCAGGAAATCTGATTGAAACTAATATAGTTTTTCTCCTCCCATTATTGCTGAGATTATCATATCACAGGCACTTGCTCACATTGGGAAATACACACCCATTAAATAAGGATGATAAAGCATCCTTAAAGCAACGTGTCTGTATTTCAGTTGTCCTCTGTAAGCCCTTTCTGAAGTGCCAACTTACTCAAAAGATTTCCTCTACCCCCCCCGAACTTTTCCATCTTTCTAACACAAAAGTATCATTTACAGCAAATAGGCATATTTAATATAATGTTGCTTGTAGATACATGGTACACTGGATGCAGAAAAACATGAAAAGGAAAACACGATTTTGGTAACCTTTGAAGATGAAGTTGACTCTAACCGTCACATTCCTCTTCTTGAATTTAGGTCTTGTTTCCACTATATACAGTCACAAGACGTTATAGCTGATAGAAACTTTAGATATATTTGGATCTAGTAAACATAACATACAATTCACCGACTGAGCCTTGATCAAACTCCCATTTTGGCCACTAATACGACTATATAATCAGACATCCCTTTTTAAAGAGTTGCTCTTTCTCTCCCTCTCACTCTGAGTGACTGAAGTGGCATTAGGTTTTGGAGTTTAAAAATGACCCTGCTGTGTGACAGGTGGTAGCTCTTTGCTGTTGAGTGCTTAACTCCTAGAGCAGCAGTTCTCAACCTGTGGGTCGCGACCCACAGGAACTGTATTAAAGGGTCATGGCATTAGGAAAGTTGAGAACCACTGTCCTAGAGGATCCCAACTTTTGTACTGATACAAAATTGGCAGCCTTTGGAATGGTCGCATGGTGGCGCTGCCTTCCAGCCTACAGCTCTGGCTCAGCTACAGAATTTACCCAGCTATGTTTATGGAATTATTTTCAGAGCCTACTGCATTTTGTTCTTAAGCTTTCATCACAATTTGACTAGACAATGTAAAAATGATGCTTAGTGATTTGACATTTAGTTTCATGTACCTAATAAAAATGTGTCAAAGATAGAATTTTCCAGATGTGCTAAAAAAAAAAAAAAGACATCTTAGGCCTATAAACATTTGTAAAGAGAAAGAATAAAATAACTAACACACAGAAAATATGGGAAATATTTCATCAAATATTGCAGCCACAGAGAAAAAATTAGGATTTGATTTTTTTTCTGAATATGGAACTCTCCTTTAAAAATGTTAAGTCTCCCATTTCCCTTTTCTTGTATGTTTCTGTAAGATTTCGCTGATTACAAATGAAAGTAGAGGACTGCCTGTATATCATTTAGTTTTAAAAGATATGTAGAGATCAATTAAAATTACTTAAGAGTTTGAAAGCGTGGATAATTGTTTCAACAGCTGGGAGGAGTCAGAGGGTGAAGAGAAAAAGATAGGGACTGAGGCGCTATGAAAAGTCCATTTGAACCTGCGCTCCTGTACAGCCATTAGGTTCCCCTCTACTTCTCCCAAGAAGGAACAAATCTAAAATAGATTCCTACACATCTGACTCGACTGGTCTGGTTTTGTTTTCTATTATTATTACATATGCATCAAAAGATATTAATGGTTAATTATTAAGTAATAGTTATTAAACTTATTTAGGTTAACCCAGTGAGGCCGAACATCACCACCTTGTGTTCTAGAAACATGACTCAAATTTGGAAAGAAAACTCAGAGACTGTTAGAATTTTAGAGTGAAAGGGACCTTTGAGATCATCTACCAGTGCTTCTCACCCCTTAGCATGCAGGAGGGTCGCTCACTTGTTACTTACTGTGTAGTGTTCTCAACCCCAACCCCAGAGATCTGGGACGACTAGTCATCTGCATTTTTAGCAAGCGCTGCAGTGATTCTAATGCTGATGGTCCTCAGCCCTCACCTTGAGAACCCCTGATTTTATCCAGTCCCACATAGGACAAAGGAGAAAGGCCCCATCCCTAAGCTCTCTCAGGTGACCTGATTCGAATGTCTAACACCAACAGTCTTCTGAAGAATACTTTGAGAAAGCCATTATTACTAAGACTTGAGCAAATGATGCTCATAAATAAGAACTTTATGACTGGGACCACCGCAGTCATGGGAGCCCATCTCTGCAAGTTCATAATATAAAGCCTTTAATATAGAGTGGTAGCTTTTCTCTTTTCTAAATACAATTTCAGCCTGTTAAGAGAAAAGAAATTAATGTTCAGAAAGAGTAGTTACTCCATATGTGCAGTAACTACTTTTCTATAATGTCTTACGGCATCTGGGGTTCAGCATCATTGAACAAGATTAAATGAATGTTATAGAGCTATAAAATTGCATGTAAAATAACGCAAAACCGTTCAAATGACTATCAAAGTAGACTAGGAATGAATTTCCACTAAAATTAATTGTCACTTTCTAAACATAGCTTAGGAAAGCTGTTACTAAACTGCAAGGATTCTTTAATACTAGAAGTGTTAAAAAAAAAAAAAAAAAAAAGAATAAGTATTCCCCAAACCATGTCAATGATAAGAAAAGTCATTGTGAAGTCAATAATTTTTTGTTCATCATTGCTACTGAAATGTAGAGTCCCATTGTATATGTGTGTGTTGAATGTACCTTGTTAGAATATCCAATAAAATAGTCTTTGGATATTCTATGCTCTTGTGTCCTTTAGCAATCATGAAGTTGAACGCATCAGTGTTAAATGTTTTTGTTTGGGTTGCTGCCTGAGAAAAGATACCGACTCGTTTAGTGAAGTTTAAGATTTCTTTATGAAAATTACAGCTTCAAATATTGAAGTCAGGGTGTTTTTCTTGAACTTTTATTTTTGAACAAGTGTTTGGGGTTTATTAAACTGTCGCCTTTGCATTATGGAAGTCAGCCTGAAGTAAATATGAGTGTTTGAGTTTTCTGTGGAAAATTAATGGTACTTCTTGTCTTTTTACATCACACAAAGGAACAACTTTTAATGAAGGCTTGAGGATGGGAAAATTTTAGTTTTAGCACTTCATATGATTAATGGGAAATATTAAAGGACTTTGAACATTTTAATAAACTTATAGGTTTCTGTTTTCAAATAGAGCTATTAATTTTGTAGATACACACTAAATTCTCCCCAACTTCTCAGAGAATTAATTGTGGCTTATAATCATTGTAAATTTTTTTAAGTTTTAACCCTATCTTCTTAGTATTTGTTTGATAACAAGTTACCATTACTTTGAATGTATCTTCATGGAGCATTTAATTGTATTTAAATTACTACACAAAACAATTTTTAAATTTTAACTAGTGAGCACACTCTAGTTTGAGACATGTAGGGCTATTTGTCCCAAATTTGAAATCTTATCAGTTGCATTAAAAGTTATTCATTTTTTCATAACAGTCTTACCTGTGAAAGTTGAACCAGGTTTATTTGTCTTATGTTTTGGATCTATTTTTGCCCCACACCCCGCTATTTATACCATCTGTGCCCTGTGCAGTTGGGGACCCTTTCACATCTGGCTACAAGCTGGTGTAATGCCCTTCCTTTTGATCTGGCTTCATCTAGTGATTTGCTCAGTACTTTTAAGGTCAGACTGAAAACTTTTCTGTTCTGGTTATTTTTGATTTTATATTGTGTGTTGTGTTTGATGTTCAGATACATGTGAAAGTTGCTTCTATAAGTCCATAATTTCTATTCCAGCCTTTTGCAGCAGTAAGGTAAGACTAGACTGTACTTTTGTTACTTGAAAATGCAGTGATGTTTGTGTTCAGTGCAAATGTTTATACTATTCACACAAAAATTCTTGCAGTTTTCTAATTTGGGGTTATACGGCTATGAATTTGTGCTTCTTCCTTTTTCAAGTTATAAATTCACAAGGTTTGTTTATGTGTTATTAGTTTGTAGGACTTTATTTTGAGATCTTCTCTAATCTGTTGCCACTAATTCTCACTCTGCATTTGGGTTTTTATAGTATAGAAAAGTCATTTTCGTCTTCCAGGATTTAAAATTTTACACAGTTTCATCAACGACGGTGCTTAATGTTAACTAGGTTCCGGGTGTGTGTGTGTGTGTGTGTGTGTGTGTGTGTGTGTGGTGATTAACCCAACCCTGTTCATTCCGCCATGTACTGAAAATTTCTGTCCAACAGCACTAATGTGTATGAAGTCCCTAACACGGTGCCGTGGTACTTGATGGGAAGCAACTATGTCTATTTTTACACTTTTCCTATCGAACACATTTGGTAATGGGGCTCATCTAGGTATCTTAGAAAATACATCTTGCTTATTTTAATTCTTTCTCTTTATCCTCTACTCAGAATGGTTTAGCTTTGTTTATCTTGTATACTGGTTGCCCCTCCGATTGAGTTGCCCCCCATTCAGTTGAGTAAAGTGAAGTTACTCTTTCTTTCTGGCCTTTATATCCCTTTAAAAACAAACAAAAAAATACTAACAGCCTCTTCTTCCTTCTATTCATTTGCATACTTTCTGATCTCTCGCTGTAGGAGCAAGCAATTCAACATTATGTGTCTGATGCCCAATTAATTTAACACAGCGAGTTTAATGAAATCTTTGAGGGGACAGGGCAACAACATTCAGAAGCCTTTAAAGTTTCATAGTGTCTCCCTCTCATATTTGACTCTGATTACTGCCACCATGAATTCTGTGTATCTTGTATCATCTAGTAGTTAACTGGTGTACTTTCTGGGATGTGACCGTGGTTGTCTATTAGCACAGGTCCCTCTGCCTTCTCACCTAACACACAGTTTTTTTGGAGGCCAAGACCATACATGCCTTTACTTTCCTGGTGATTCTTTGAGTGCAATAACTGCCATTAAACTTTTAACTGCTTTTGACTAATGAATGCATTAAAAATCTCTGGAATCCTACAGCGGGATAGGTCTTTTGTTATAGGAAGAAAAGAAAACAGTAGCATTTACAAGGCTCAGCAAGTTAAAATATATATCATTGAAATATGTTTCTATTTCCCATCATCTGGCTAGGCTGTGGTGCTGACTAGCTTATTTCTTGCCAGAGAAAATAAGTTTAAATCATAAGCATATTTAACTAGCAACCATAAATCATAAGTCTTTATAATCATAAGCGCGTTGAACTCTGGTACCATTTGTACAGATGGCAGGGTTGAATGTATGTGCTCCTCTCAGCATTAAAGATGTAGACAAGCTCTTACTCCCCAATTTCCTCTTTAACTCAGGAAACTTAAATCGTTTGTTTTTTGCACATGTAAGATTCTGTGAAGCATGGGGCTAGAGGAAGGTTTCAGGTCTTTGGAAACATTTGGATTTTGTGATTCACTCTTACTGGAGAAGAATAATGGAAATGAAGGTTAAACACGAAAGCCATGTTCCTTTTTAAGGCAAAATAATTGGTGTTTCATGAAGATAGTCCAGTTGTAAGCACAAGACTTTGGTTTTCAGAATATATATATTTTAAAACCAAACATCATGGTATCAAATAAAATTTTAACAGAGGTCCATCAGTTTTCAAAGAACATTCTCTAGGAGGTTAGTTCTACAGAAATATTTTCAGATATAACAAAGTTCTTATCGTAAAATATATTTTTGAAAGTGTTTTGAAAAGTGTAATAAAACAACATACCCACACTGACATGCACTACATGGCAAAATGTTAACATTTCAGCAGCCAGTAAACATATTTTGTATACTCAGATTTTGTTGTGTGAAACATCACTTTCTTTAAAATTTTTTTTATTTGTCAAATAAAAGAAAGGTACAGAAAAAAATGTATAACTTAGTGAATTGTTATAATGAGAACACTTTTGGGTTTTTTGTTTTTTGTTTTCTGAGATAGAGTCTCAGTCTGTTGCCCCAGCTAGAGTACTGTGGTGCCAGCCCAGCTCACAGCAACCTCAAACTCCTGGGCTCAAGCGATCCTCCTGCCTCAGCTTCCCAGGTAGCTGGGACTACAGATGCTCACCACAAGGCCCAGTGAATTTTTCTATTTTTAGTAGCGATAGGGTTTCACTCTTACTCAGGCTTGTCTCAAACTCCTGAGCTCAAGCAATCCTCCCATCTTGGCCTCCCAGAGTGCTGGGATTATAGGCCATGAGCCACCTTGCCCAGCCTAATGAGACCACTCTTATAGTAGGTCAAAAAATAGAAGTTTCTCAGGTAGCCTAGAATTCTCCTGTTGTGTTTCCTCCCTCTCCACTAAACCATTACCTTGACCTACAGGAGGCACTTCTTGGCATTTCTCTGTGGTTTTATCACAAGTGATAAACATTTTACATAAAGCATCGCTACTTAGGAAAGTTGGTTCAGAAAAGTTATTTCTTTAAATGGTAAGTACAAAATTTTGTTAGTGATTAGGCAGAGTTTGACATGCTTTCGCTGTATTGTGTGGCTATAATAGCAAGAGTAATAATAGCTAACATGTTTGGAATTCCATGCCATCTAAGCATTAGATTAATTAGTTTACTTCTCCCCAAAACCCTATGAGGTAGATAGGCAGATTGTCTCAATTCCCCACTGCCCCCCCCCCACTACCACCACCAATGGGAGTCTCTTGATGAAAATCAAAAAAAGTTTTGCTGGACAAATCCTAAAAGAGCTGTACCACTTTTTCCCATTTTCTATATGTGAATGTCAGAGAGGTGAAGTAACTTGCCCACGATCACACAATTAGCTGCAGAGCCAAAATACATCAAAGGTACTGTGGCTCCAGCCTGTTCTATGGCTAGGCCGCCTTGTGGAAGTTGAAGATTCCAATGCACAAGAATTTTGAGATTCCTTATGGGAGTTCATTTATAAAGAAAAAGATGGGAAACTTGTTAGCCCAGTTGAAAGTTTTCGTTTTATAATTGAAGAAATGACCCAGAAAGTGTAAAGAAGTCATTTAAGGTCACAAAGGCTATTGGTGACAAAATTGCAGCCACATCCCCAAATCTCCTGGCTGATTGATGTCAACAATCTTTCCTTCATTCCATACCTTATGTGGAAAAGATACGTATTTTTCTAACCTGCCTCTTTGCATCAGCCCCACATGAGCAGATTTGTCTTGAAACCAGTCTACAGCTAGTACACACCATCCACTTGCCTCTTTTCTGAAGGTTTTAACTGGGAATTAAAAAGTTTATATTTGAAGCTTGCTTTTCTGTCTCACTTATTGAGTGCCCAATCTGCAGACACACATGACTAACACTCTTCTCCAAAGAATGTACAAGAATAACACATTCGAGTGGTGTGGATGGCAGGTGAAAAAGAATTACTAGTGTAGTGTGTAGGCCCTTCAACGTATTCACGGCCAATTCCGGATTATCCCAGCACAGATGGATCATGCAAAATCCCTCCTGTACTTCTTAGTGTGACCTTTCACTATTTGTGTTTGCAAATGCTTCTACCAGAGATTGGAGAAGAGAAGAGCAGAGAAGATGGAATTTGGTTTCTTGACCAGAGAATGTTACATGTCCTGGTAAAAGTTTTCGTGGTTTTGCCATTTAAGGCTATAGGGACACTGTGGCATTCTCTCTGGATTGGAACTAACTGGAATGCCCAACTTCTGAATGTAAACAATCAGAAAGAAAGCAAACTGGCATAATGTAAGGAGTTAGTTTGCTTTATTAGTTGAAATCCTATTAGCTTGTGCCTTGAAGTTTTCAACTTCTCTGAGGCTCAGTTTCCTTCTCTTAGAAAGGAGAAGGTAGAACTTCAAAGCAAATAAGCTATGAAGTACCCAGCTCAGAACTTTGCACATGGTGGAGAGTTAGTAGATGGTACCTCCATTGGTTGGCTGTATCCATTCACCCAGACAGTAATGAACTAATCCACCAAAACATTCTCACATTATTCTGCAGGACTCGGTCCACCTTAACTTGTTTGAGGTCTTTGGTGGCAACACTCTGGCCAACCTCACTGGCCTCCCACTGCTTGTGATTTTCCTTCTTTACCATCCCATACTGGGATAAACAAATCTACTCCCATTTACTTGAGTTCTGTGTACTTGAATTCTGAGTCAACTTGCCATGAATTAACTTCCAACCTGAATGAATTTTCCGAATAATTATTTTCTAAGAACATTATTGCTATCCTTGCCCAGGAATAGAAAAAGGAAGTTTGGTTGATGAAAATGTTTTCCAGGCTAAACAAATGCTTATTGAAGTATATGTCTCATATTGTCCATTGTGTGGAATACAGAACCTCCATTCGCCACTGTGGGACAATTTTGAGAAGCTACCAGGAGCTCTCTGTTATTATATGCATATTTTTTAATCCCGATACCTTAAAGGAAAGTTGATAGGTGTTAGTAGAGCTAATATATATAGACCATATGCAACGTTGACTCATTTACTCAGCACATATTTATTGAACTATAATGTGCTAGACAGTATCAGATACCAAACCAAGACACCATCTCTACTTCAGGGAGCTTACAATTTAGCAGATTGATAAATATCATTAAAACTAAACTGCTAGGCCCTAAGAAAGGCAGAAAGTATAAACTAATCATCTTTGAGTTGCATATACTTGGCACATGGTATGAATTCAATGCATGTTTGAAGGAAGGAATGTTTGGATGTTGTCAGGAGCAGGGTTTTTTGTTGTTGTTTTTTCGGTCAAAACATCCTTAAATTTCTAAGGTGAGAAATTTCATTGTTTTAAAATTCTCTAATAATACTTTAGACACTGAATTCAGTAACCACAGAGGCTGTTTATAATTTGTTGCTGCATTTTAAACATTTTTGAAAGCCGAACAAGCCCTTGACTTTTGCTCAATAATTCACCGTGTCTTTAGGTATATACCTGAGGGGTGACAATCATAAAAAGGCCCACTCACCAGCAGGTTAAATATGGGGATTTTTTACACCGTGGAATGTATAAAGATTGCTTACTCTGTAATTTTTAAAAGCCCTGTAGCTCCTTATAAAGCATATATAGCATTTAAACAAGAAATATGACACTAAGTCTAGGATTAAATAATATATTGGGGCTGCTACGTTATGCATTTTCAGCAGTTTGGGAACTCCACTAAGTGCAGGTTAACAAGACCAGAGCATCATAAATGAGCATCTGTCCCATGACCCAGCTGGAGACCCCTTCCGATTATTCACTTCAGAAGCACGTGCTGACACCAAGTTCAGCCCTCTTGGCTCTCCCACTCACGGCAATCTTTTAAGATTGGCCAGAGGTCAGATCCTCCCCCTCCCCATGCCTTGTGGAGTGGCTAAATGTTTTCTGGGTCTCGCTTGCTTTGTGGCCCTGATAACTCTATTTTAAAAATTAAAGTAAACAAAAGGGGGCCCTAGATGGGGAGCCATCCAATCCAACTCGTGTGGGAAAGGTTTTGGTTTTTTTTTTTCAAGTGTTTTAAATGGGAACAGGCCACGCTGCAGAGAGCTTGTTCGATTTGGGCACCGCTGCTGCTTCACCTGCTGACCTGGGCTTTGCAGCCCAAGTTCATCCCTCACTTCAAAGGCCTGGCTCTGAGTGGATCGCACATTTTCCTTGATGACAAATTAATCAAACTTGATTTCTTGGATGAGATGGACACAAAAGAACTACAACTCCCCAAGGCCCGAAAGTCAATACAGCCCTTCTGGCTCTGATTAGGGTAACAAAAGGATATCTGAGAGCCATCTTCCTCTTTGCTCAGGGCTGTAGGATGGAGCTGAAAGCCATCAGGGCTTATAAAGGAGAAAGGCCTTATTAAAACGCATTTCAGCTGCAACCAAGTGCACAGCGAGCCCTCCTGACAGAGAAAATTACTTTTTAGTACATGCTCACCTTTTCTCAAGAAAGAGCAAAGTTTCCACTCAGCTTAGAAGAACCCAGAGGAAGTAGTATTTTATGAATCTGAAATGTTTATAGATCTCCCCTTTTATGTCTCCGTTGTGAAGATGAGGTTAAAAAAAGAAAAGAAATCGGCCTGTGATCTGGCAAATGTTAGAGATAGCCCGCATTTGGATAAGTAAATTTACTCGGTTAAAAATGAAATTCCCCGAGTCCAGGGAATGTATGTACCCGTTACGGCAGGCCTAGGACAAGGTGAGGTAACGGGCTCAGCTTGCAACTGCTGTGGGTCCGCTCCACAACCCACTCATGTGAGCGAGAGAAACAAGCCTTCTGCTAAATCGGGGAGCGCAGGGTTTCAATGCAAAACTCTAGCAGCTTTGTCACCCGCCTGTTCTGTGGAGCATCCAAGGACATCGCTTGCATCCTTCTTGTGATTGCTCTGTCTTCTATATTTAGAAGAATTGCTGCTGCACAAAATATGGTCCCTTGACTGTTCTGGGGGTGCTTTATGCCCGTCCCAGAAAGACTTCCAAAAAAAAAAAAAGGAGGGTTTGTACCTGATGGGTGTTTCCTTTCATATGTAGGCAGAAGGCACAAATCTCTGTACTGTGGGTTCCTATTTTGTAAGTTTGTAGGATCTGCTTCCACGCAGCAGCCACCCCACTGCCACCCGGTGAGCAGGGAATGCAGAGAGGGGTGGTTGAGAAGCCTGTGAAGTCCGGTCACCGGGCCCATCTCATTTCTGACAGTTGGCGTCAAGATCCTTCCTGCAAGTATCTTTCTGATCCTGATAGGCAGTTTCAAAACGTTGGTGGCATTCCAGTAAGCTTAATAATTTAAAGGTGTGTTTCAGATTCCAGAGATGAACAACATGCACTGAGAGTTATACCTCCCCCTGGGAGCTGGCTCCAGCACTGTCTCCTACCCTACTCCGACACATGTGCTCCAAGCCAGGGCCTACCAAACCACTGATCCATGCTCACCCCCTCGGATGCTCTGAGGGTGAGCAACGTCCCCTTCCTCCAGAAAGCCTGTTCTGAGCTCTCCAGCAGACGGGAGCCCTCCTTTCTTGTAATACAGGAGGTGTGGCACTACATTGAGATTTCTAGGCCTTTTCCCACCTCCACCGGGGAATAAAGTGACATTTTCACAAGCTTATCAGAAATCCCATCTTCAGAAACCCTTCCTCCCCTCTTGGAGGATTGCTCTTTGTGGTTTGAGAGAACATGGCCTTGTGAGTGAGAAGGCGAGCTTCCTCCCCCTTTACAGCCCAGCTTACTAGTTTGCTGACCTTAAGGGAGACAGTTGACTTTTCTGAGCCTCAGTTTGCTCATCTGGGGAACAGTGATAATGAATGTCCCCACCCTTGAGCGTAAAAATTAAATGAGAAAACTCCTGGGAAGGCCTTTTACAAGCTGCTTGGTGCTGTTCGTGGCTAGGTGGTGATATTGACGTTTCATGGTACAGCAGTGGTCTCATCAAGGTGGGCCTGCTTAGACATGTGGCTAGGTGTTTCAAAATCAGATTCCAAAGTAGAGTCTGGGAACCCTTTTATTTTCATAAAAATCCCTTTTTTAGGGTAAAAGTAATAGCATGCTCATTTTAACAAAAGCAAACAAGAGCAATAGCTAATTCCCCTGCCCCAAAAACACTTTTTAAAAATTTTCTAAATGATACTTGGGGGAAATAAAGAATAGAAGAAAGTTGGGCTGCTCCTGGCCAGGGTCTGGACCATGAGAGTGCAACAAAGGAGATTTAGAAGGAAGAACTGCTAAATAGGGTGACCCTTGTGAAGGGGGGTGCCCACCTTACCTCAGGTAGTACTACAGAAATAACTTATTTGCAACACCTGTCTCCTCCCCCACGTGTAGGAAACTCTTTGAAGGAAATGTAGCCATTATGTTTTCCATTTGTGTGGGTGTCTCCAACACCTGTAGGACTCTCCTAGCTCTGGACTTGGATGTGGGGCTTGATGACAGGCAAAATCTGCAGGAAAACCCTGATGCTTCAGAGTTTAGAAACCTCCCTATTGATAATGAAGTCACCACTCCCCTTGATCAACAGATCTTCCTTATATTCACACCAAGAGGCAGAAATGTTATTTCCCTGAAGAAACTTCAGTGACGTAGTTTTAAATCCAATTATTCTCATATCAGTGTTGTGTCTTGGGCTCAAGGATGGTTTATGCCTCTGATGTTTGTGTAGCAGAATCACAGTCACCAGGATAAGAGTTGTGTATTGACAGTAGTTTCTAAGGGACTACAGTTCGCAAGAATTTGAGTATTGTAGAAAGTATAAAAACAGCAGTTAATTACTTTGCTCTTCCCGTTTTTTGTTCTGCTAAATAGTCTGTGTCCTTTTGCCCCGTGGAGCTCTAGACTGAGCAACTCTGGAATGTCATTTCTGAATGAATGACAAATGAATGAATTGCAAAGGCTAAAATCCCCTTAGGATTTTCCCAGGACTTGGAGAAAGTGAGAGTGTTCCCTGTGTTCCTACAAGATGGGGAGTGGATTTCTGGATTTCTGCCTGTGGAAAGATACGGTGACTTCTGATTATAACATGCCCACATTCTAACAAGGCTCAATAGCCGTTTCATGTATCCATTTGCCTATTTCATTTTGAACACAATTTAAAATCTCACATGTTGCAGATAACGCATAATTAGTTCAAAGATTGAACTGTTGGAAAACAATACGGGTTTCAAAAGCAGATCCTGTTAAAAGTCTGTTACAGTGACAGACTTCAGATCTCCGATTTGTATACTCTCTTCATTACAAGAATTTGAAAAATAGGTGAAACATGTCTATTCTTTAAAGTTGTAGAAATTCTCAGGTTAGTTTTTGGCAGAATCAGTAAATAAAACATTCAGCCCATTAGATCCTGTTAAAGTCACTACCATGTGTAACCTGTCAGTGTCAGCATTTGTAAACTAACCAGGGTGCTTTTCAAGGGATCTCTGTGGGCTGCCTTCCAGCTCACCGGCTAGAGTTATCAGGAGAAAACCAAGACCAGCTGGGCCTTGGGAGCTCATACTGAGGGTTTGCTGGAGAGAGGTTCTGTGATGGTTAAGAGCCCACCTGGGGAATATCCTCCCTCTCCATCGACTAGGTGGTGGAGTGTTACCTCTTAAGCATAGTAGGGGTCAAGTGAGGCTGGAGAGCTCCCAGTCCCTCTCTGACAGCCCCTCCCAGAGGTGCCATGGAGACTTCCAAGATCCAGTACACATTGAGTTTACTCTGGAGTTTGTCAGTTGCATAATCCCACTTTCTGTGGCACAAGCCCAGTGATGAGCATTTCTCAGCAGTACTTGCCTGTTATCAGGTGTGGACTATCCAGAAGGAAGTTAAACTGCTGTTTTCCTTGGGATATGAAAGGGCTTTATAATCTGCATTGGCCAATTTATTTTTATTTTTATTTTTTTGAGACAAAATCTCACTCTATTGCCCTGGGTAGAGTGCCATGGCATCATAACAGCTCACATCAACCTCAAAGTCTTGGGCTCACGAGCTCCTTTTGCCTCAGCCTCCTGAGTAGGTGGGACTACAGGCACCTGCCACAATACCCTGCTAGTTTTTCTATTTTTAGTAGAGACAGGGCCTTCCTCTTGCTGAGGCTCATTCCAACCCCCAAGCTCAGGCTGTTCTCCCACCTCAGCCTCCCAGAGTGCTAGGATTACAAGAGTGAGCCACTGCACCCAGCCAGTGTTAGCCAACTTTTATTGAAAAGCAGCCTAGAGAGAGGTGGTGGATCCTAAGTCAGGGCTCGGCTAATGACACTCCATTATTTTATAGTTAAGGGTACCATGGCTTAGAGAGGAAAGGTGCTTTGCTCGAGGGCACAGAGCTAGTGAGCCCCAGAGCAGAAGCTGCACCTCATTCTGCTCACCCCACAGCCAGTTTCCTTTTTCCTACACAGCTATAATTTTACCGTTGTTTTGTGTTCTGTACTCCTTTTATCTTCAGTGCTCAATTTGTTCTGTGATTGAAACTATCACTGAGATAACTTTTTAATGTAAGAATATAGCAAAATAAGTCCATTTCAGTAGCTCATATTGTTAGGGGTAAAGTGGAGAGGGTCAGCATGAGCACCATTACCCTGGGGCTAACTCATTAGGTGTAAGTGGCAGAAAACCAACTATGGTAAGGGAAAAAAATAGCTATGACATAACTGGAAAGTCATGGAGCAGTGGCTTCAGGCACAGTGTGATCCAGGAGAACTAATCTCTGACTCTTTTCTTTTGCATTGTCTTCATTCTCTAGTAAAATCTACATCCTCCCACTGTAAGTCCAAAGGAGTCCGTGGGCCTCTCTCAGCAGTCCCAGGAGTTCCCACGGTTGTGTAGTTAGTTTTAATGGACTCTTGGGATTCACATATGTATTACCAAGCTAATAGCTGTGGCCAGAGGGTGGAACATTGTCACTAGGCCAGGATTTTACCTCCAGCTGGGGTGAAATCATGAAGATGATTCCAAAAATAGGAGGCATCGACTTAGAGTAGCAAACCCCAAAAGATCCCCTTTGGCATCAAGTCCCAGTAGCTGGGTGACATTTATGGCATGTTACCTAACTCCAAAACCTCGGTTTTTCAGCTGTGGAATGAAGAAGATCATGGTATCATCTTCATGTTATAGTATGGTAAGCTTTGGATATAGTCAGGTTCAATAAATTTCAGCAATTAGCAGAAGCTAAGAAACCAGTGGGCTGGGTCTCATGATGCTCTGTGGATAAAGTCCTGACTCCTTAATATACTGCAAGGAGCTAAGTCTCCAGCCTTTTCTCAGTCCACAAGCCCTGCACCTCCCTGGAGGTCAGTGGCCAACCCAGGGTGCCGTTGCACAGGCTGCCCGCCTCCCATGCTGCTCTCCCCACCACTTACCTGCCTTCTTCAATGGGTGCCCTCCTCTGTTTTCACTTTGAGCCCTGCACCTCTTCCCGCATGGCGTGTAGCATACTGCTGGTCCCTCCCAGAAGACTGGATGAGGGTAGAGACCACGTTATGCACTGAGATGGCCACTCTGCCTGGCTCACAGCAAGTGTCCCAAAGAAGTTTGATGCATAAAAGGAGTTGAATTGAAAGCAGACAGGCAGGGCATCTGGTAGGTAAAGGCCTGGTTGGCCCTGAGGGTTCAGTGACCTAGTGGATGAAGAATCTTCACTCTGTCCTATAACAGGGGTCATCAACCCGAAGTTGAGGCTGCTGCCTTGCAAAGCATCCTGACATCTAGGGAGAGAGACCTAGTGCTATGGAGAAGCCTCCCCAGAGTCCACCCTCACTACCGGAAACTCCCAGAGGCCTTCCCTGCCTTCAAAGCATGGGGGGCATTTGCTTTGTCGACTGCACCGACCCTCAATGCTCCTTGTGTGTAGTTTTGTAGACAATGTTGTGGGTTCATAATCAATTCTTACTTTGAAAGGATGAGCTGGTTCTTGATTCAAGAAAGCAGATTTTAATCCACAAATGGAACTTTGCTGAAAGCACATATTTACTGTCTGTTAGAGCTTTAGAGAAGCTCAAGGTAAAAATTTCCCTAACTTCACATTTAAGAAAATTTGCTTTGGGAGGAGAATGAAAAATGTAAAAGAAACACAAATTTGGAAATAATATAATAGGAACTGGACCCATCTTTTGCCCTATGCTCCAACCCTCACTCCTTCCCCTAAAGAGGAGCAGGCAGGCTCCTCTTCCTCTCTCCTGAGGGGGCAGCAGCCTGCAGGGAGGGTCTTGGCACTGGTGAAGTATTTAATATAATTCTTTATAGTCAAGTTCAGTTTTGACTATTCATGGGCTAGAACCCAAGAAATGCTTCCTTGCTGTAAATGCTTTAGGTGAGCCGAAGAATTGGATCCCAGCTGCACATGTGTACGAGGCATCTGAGAAATGAAGATCAGGCTACCGGGCTCATCAGGCTCAGCTTGCAAACCACCTTCCCTCTGTTTCTGCCCCCGAATCTTCTTTCATGGAGCTGGTTACTCTCTTATTGGAGTATTTCCCACGTGTCTGCTAAAGGGAAATCACCACCAAGACATCTGCAAATTCTCTGTGCTTTGAAGTATTCACAGGAAACTCAGCAAAGAGAAATCCAGAGTTACTTTGAGTTACTTTGGGTGGGTGGATATATTGTTTGTTTGGTTTGGTTTTACAGCAGCTGGTCATGAAGCTCAAACCCCATGTGCTGGCACCACCGGAAATTAAAATGCCTTCCTTCTTCTCCTCTTACCTGAGACAAGAGCTTTTAAATTTTTATTTTATAATTTAAAGGCACAAAAGATAGCAACACACACAGAAGCAAGTGTTGCATTTTCCCTTGTTCAAATGAAAATTCAGATCTGTGTATGCTTTTAAAGTATAACTGTGTTTCTAAATTTATAATGCTTTCAATATATGTAGAATTTAAGAGTTTACAAAGTGTGTTTGTGTGCATTAGCTCATGTCATCTTTCTTTCCTTCTTTCTTTTTTTGAGACAGAGTCTCACTATGTCTCCTCGGTAGAGTGCTGTGGCATCACAGCTCACAGCAACCTCTAATTCTTGGGCTTGAGCAATTCTCCTGCCTCTGCCTCCCAAGTATCTGGGACTAGAGGCTTCTGCCACAACGCCCAGCTATTTTTTGTTGAGGTTGTCATCGTTGTGTAGCTGCTCCAGGCCAGGTTCGAACCCTGCAGCCTTAGTGTATGTGGCTGGTGCTGTAACCACTGTGCTACAGGTGCTGAGCCTCATGTCATCATTCTAACAAGTCAGAGCAGTTAGTTGGTTAGCACTGCCTTGCAGGTATGTTGCCTGACAGAAAGGAGAAGGGCCTGCCCAGGATCACTCACTGCCCACTTGGGAGTGGCAGGCCATAGGCCTCTCTGTTTCCAGAGGGAATGCTTTCCAGCTCATAGACAAAATAGAAACAAGAAGTTAAGCAATAATTATAATATGATTGATGACATTTATCAAGCATGGACCCTGTGCCAGACTCTAAGCTACATGCACTAACTTGCTTAATCTCATAGGAACCTTCCTTATCCTGTGCGGTGAAATGACTTGTCCAAGAGGACTTAGCAAGAAAGCAGTGAGCTCAGGATTAAAATACAGACAGTCTGGCCCCAGGCTCTTCCTCTTAACCACTTTCTATATATTTGTTGAGCATCTACTCAATGCCACATCCTTTTTATGTGCTATCTCACTGAATCATCACTATCTCAGTTTTACATATGAGGAAACAGAGGCTCAGAGTACATAACTGATCTGTCCAAAGTCACAGGATGTAGAAGTGTTAGAGCCAAGATCTGAACGAGGCTATCTGTTCCCCAGCTCTATTCTTGGACCCTCTTGCTCCATGTCATACCAAAATGTGCCATTTACACTGCAATACATAAAACTCACAAAAGAGCCCATTAGAGGTTGGATTCCAGAGACCACAGGAACCAATAGAGGGGGGCTTGGGAAAGAGAGTCCGAGCAACTCCTTAGAATCCTGCCCTGAAGCCAGGCACATTGGCTTACACCTATAATCCTAGCACTCTGGGAGGCCCAGACAGGTGGATTGCTTGAGTTTAGGAGTTCGATCCAGACCAGCTGGAGCAAGGATGAGACTCCATCTGTACTAAAAAATAGGAAAGTTAGCTAGGCATTATGGTAGGCTCCTATAGTCCCAGCTATGCAGGAGGCTGAGGCAAGAGGATCTCTTGGCCGAAAAGTTTGAGGTTGCTGTGAGTTATAATCAAACCCCAGCACTCAACACTAGGCAACACAGTGAAACTGTCTCAAAAAAACAAAAACAAACAAAAAAAAAAAACCCTACCCTGAGCAGCCAGGGCACACCTACTCTATTCCACACCTCACTGCGGTATCTTCTGCATGTGACAGATGGGGACACTGAAGCTCAGGGAGGCTAAATGACTTAAACAAAGCAGTATGTCTCCCTGAGAGATGGCACCAAGATCTGAAGACTAGTGCTTCCCGCTCAGGGTCGTGGCCTAAGCAGTCATGTGATTTGCATGA
The DNA here is from genome assembly GCA_963574355.1 of Loris lydekkerianus. Taxonomy (NCBI): domain Eukaryota; kingdom Metazoa; phylum Chordata; class Mammalia; order Primates; family Lorisidae; genus Loris; species Loris lydekkerianus. The sequence continues at coordinate 11,223 of CAUYPK010055955.1, read as the reverse complement.
TGATATACTTGGAGATTGAGGGAATGGGGTCCTCAGTTTCCATTTCTGGGCCACCCTGTTTTACTACAGTCTTTTAAACCTCACTTGTTTCCTCTCTCTCCTCCAGAAACTTAGAGAAACTGCCACCCACCTTCTTCACAGGAATTTTGCAAAGATTAATTGGATAATTTCAGAATAGTTCTTTGAGCTGCTTGAAGAAAAAGTGCCATCTAGAAGAACAAAGTAAAATAACAATAATAATTATTATATTTAAATGTATTTATGAGAATCTCTGTGGGGGCAATTAAGAGGAGACCAGCTTGTACTTGCGGAGAATTCAGAAGGTGATGAAATGCCCGTATCCCTGCCGTCCCCCTGGGTTCCACTGGATTGCTGGTGGAGTGACGGCACTGGGACACTGGAGCTGAAGCCCAGGCATGAGAAGTGCACACTTCAGAGCTGGAACCTCCCTTCTTCTGTACAAAAATAACCCATCTGCCCTGTGTCAGGCCTACAGGAGACGCACCTGTCATGGCCCCAAATTGGTTACCATGAAGTGCTCACACAGCTCTTTCCAAAAAATACATCTTGCCATATGCAAGAGACAACTTCTTAGGCATCAATGTCTAACCTATAATTAATTACTGCCCATTTACCACAGGGACAGAAAATTCCCAGCACCTCCACTGGGTGCCTGGAAGGACTTCTTTCACATCTGCTGATAGAACCTATGTTTGTATTTAGTGGTGGGCCTGGCAGATAATGAGGTTTTGATGCCACAGAGCTATTTAGGCGAGTTTATTCTGGGCTCTAAGGATCCCTCGGCTACTAACATCTGGTCTATTCAGATGTGGCCCTCTCTCCATTCAGAGGGCCTGGGTTTGGTGGGCAAGATGTTTTCTCTTACAATTGACTTGCCTTTGATCTTCAAGATGGGCTTTCCTGCTTAAACACCTGGCTGCGCTTAGCCTCTGTGGCAATTCCACACTCCTGCACACCGTTTCTTTTCTTTGCCTGCTTGCTTTTTTTCCAGCTTCACTTTTTATACACAGATGGCCATCATGCTGTGTGCAACTGCACCCTCAGCCTGCTCATCATCTGAGAACAGATTTCCCCTCCCTCCAGCTGATTCCAACAGGATAACCTCTTAGGCAAACACTCGGGTACCTTCCCCTCTCTTACAACTTCATTTTCTGCTTACACCACCCTCACCAACTGCTACCCACTGAGGTGAGCAGAGGCTGGACCACCTAGAGCAGAGCTTTTCAAAAATTGCCTGGGTGTCTGGTTAAAATACAGACCCTGATCCTTAGGACCACAGTGGGACTTAGATTATAATTGCTTTTTTATTTATTTTTTTGAGACAGAATCTCACTTTGTCACCCTTGATAGAGTGCCATGGTGTCATAGCTCATAGCAACCTTAAACTTTTGGGCTCAAGCAATCCTCTTGCCTTAGCCTCCATAATAGCTGGGACTATAGGCACCCATCACAATGCCTGGCTAGTTTTTCTATTTTTATTAGAGACGGGGTCTTGCTCTTGCTCAGGCTGGTCTCCAACTGCTGAGCTCAAGCAATCCACCCACCTCAGCCTCTCAGAGTGCTGGGATTACAGGCATGAGCCACCATGCCTGGCCAAGATTATGACTTCCCATAGGCTCCCAGGCTATGCCAAAGCTGTTGGTCTATGAACCACGTGGCAAGTAGCGAAGTCCTAGATTACTTTTGGAATAGCCCCCCTCCCCCCATAATGCTCCTTCCTCTTCCCCATTCCATTAAGAAAACTTAACTGCCTATGTTCTATTTTCGTAGATGCATCCTCCTGCCCCCCAAGGACCACTTCATACTCAAGTACTAGCAGATGGTAGAGAAGCAGGGTATGGGATCAGAAGACTGTGTCTCAGGAAGAAGGGCATAGGATCTATGTTGTGACCACATAGACCACAGGAGAATCACATGTCTAATTAGTGAAGCTCTATTGTTTTTAATATATCTTGGCAGTATTCTACCTTGATAAAAGTTTTTAAGCAAACAATGTTGGCAATATGAAATTAGGTATTAAATCTTTTCACGCCTTTTCTCCCCTACCCCCGCTCTGAGTTCAGAGGTACCACTCACTGCTCATTCAGAGTACCCAAACATAAGAATGGCATCATGTCAACTTACAGTCAAAAAGAATAGCTGGGTCCCTGTCAAACTCAACTCCACCGCTGAGTCTATTACATTCAGACTCAAGAAAAGCAATTTCCATGTAATAAGTCTGATGATATAATTAAAACATTCAATTGGGTCCATGCTTGCCTTTTAACAGATCCTTAAAGGTCATATTCAAGAGGAGCATGAACGTCTGAAATTTGTTTGATGCAGTGGCTCTCTCTAGAAGTGCCATCGTTAAACAGGTGCTTATGACTCTCCATTGATAAATCAGGGTCACCAGACATGCACTCGTGAGTCCAGGTCTCCTAGATTCATATCTTGGTTCCATAACAATGGTATTAACCATGTTGCTTAACCTGATCTAGCCTGGCTTTCCCCATATATGTCAGGGGAAAACTACGATGATCACTCATGTGATAGACTTTGTAGACTGAACCTCTGGGCCTATGACAGCCCTGTGAAGCTAGCTAGTATAGCAGCTGATATGACATGGGTACTAGTCAATGAGACTACACTAGCCCTCGCCACCAGACAGGCCCTAGATAGTGTTTTTCAACCTTTTATATCTCATGGCACACTTGAATCTATAGTTAAACTTCTATGTTGATTTTTTTAAAAAGTAAGAAAAGAATATACTTGCTATGCTTTGAACATGTTTTGAAAATAATTTAATAAATGATCTTTAAAATTGTTCACTGCATGGCTCAGATTCTCTCTTGGCACGCCAGAGTGCCATCACACACCAGGTGAAAATCACTGATCTAGTGACTTCTTTGTGCTCGAGTCTCCTTCAAGCTCCTGGATTGTGGGGTGGCTTTCAGGGAGGGGCTGGTTCAGCCAGGACTAAGGGAGGATGTGTGCCCCCAGGACACACCTGCTCCTACCCTCCTGATATGAAAGGATTTTCATACTTTGACTGGTCCATCTCCACTTGGCTGATGAAAATACTGAGACTTAGATGAAGCAAATTGTTCAAGACTGTGCAGCTGGTGAGTGGTGGGGCTTGGGTGAGTCTTCCTCTGAGCAGCCCTACTCAACACCACACCAGCAAATGCATGTGTAGGTGCGTAACACAGTGTGGGGTGTGTATCCTCAGTAAACCTCAGACTTCTTCATCCTTCCTCTACACTTGATTTCTGCATGTGTCTCCCCTATGTTCAGTGCTGCCTGCATCTTGCGGGCTGGGGCAGGATGGATAAAGCTTAAACATTTGACCTCCTCTTTACCCAGCAGGGTCTTGCTGGTACTGTGACTCACGGTTTCCCTTCTCCCAGCTGCACCATCATACATGAGAGTTTTCTAGCTACAGGTTGGTGAAGTGTTCCAGGGCAGGATGTTTACATCCCCTAGAGGAACGGGTGAGGAATCAAGCCAGCTCTTGCTTGGCAACCCCTGGCTGTTCATTCCAACCCAAGGAGGCCTGCCAAACCAACTCAGGAGAGGAAAACATAACAAGTGCTGATGTGCTTCCATTTTACAAAGAACATAATAAAAGTTTTCAGGATGATTTATTTTCCTAAACAAGAAAATACAATGGACCCCATCCATTATTCAACATGCTAATGATAACCTTTACTCTCTTGTCAAGGATGATCTAAGGTGGCGTTCAACTGAAGTACAAAGAATGAGCAGAGAGCACACACACACACTCATAATCCCGCAATACTCCGTGCATGACAATGGGAAAATAAATTGTGGTGCAAGGGGATTTAAAACTCAGAGGAAAGATATGTTTACACATTTTCAGTGTTCTGGACATCATAAAAACAGGGGCTTTTAAATTTTAGGTGATTGACTTGACAGTGACCCCATACAAAGAGAATATTGATAACGCAATGTATGCTTTACTGTCATTTTTAGAAAATTTATTTCTTTCAGCTGACATTATTCAAACCACATGGAGCAGAGGGTCTAGAATTGTATCAGTTCCTAAGATCTTTGTACCTGGCTCACTTAGCACCTTATGCTTATAGGGAGTGAGATCCCTGGAATACCAATGTTCTGAGAGTTGTACTTAACCAGGAAAATGTAAAAGTTTGTTTTGATTTCAAGCAAGTTTGATAAGATGGCAAAATACTCACTTTCTGATGAGTGAAGCTTTTTTCCCAAGGGGAGAGTAAATGCTAATTAAAGTTATTAATTTCCCCCATATTTGGGGATGTTATACATGTTCAAATGGATATCAGTAAAACTTAAATCAGTATAAACAGCCCATTTTAGAACCAGCACCATAACTCGGGAATGTTACAAGTTCATTTCTAAATTTTCCTTTTGAGCCTTTTCGGGTAGCTTGGGGACGAAATGAATGAGTGTGTTAACAGAGTCTGTAGAGAGCAGTTCAGAGCTAGGCACCCGGCTCCTGTCCACGCCTCCAGGAGACTGTATGTTAAAGAAAAATTTAAAAATATTTAAAAGCAAAGGATTTTTCTTATTCCTTTAAACTGTTTTTTTTTTTTTTTTTGTCTATGAAAATGTAAATATCCCTAAAAATTGTAATGGCCTTAGCCGTTCTCAAAAATTTTCCTTTATCTTAATTTTTCAAAGTATGAGTATAACAGCACTTAGCATCTCTCAATCATGAATCAGAACACAACAAACTGTGCTTGGGAGCAGTTGGGATTAGAAGGGCTGGGTGACCCCTGGACCCCTTTCAACCAGGTTATTATTCCACAGTAAACTGGAAAAAGGTATCTAGTTGTTGAAGCAACCCAGGTGTAAAGTACTTGGTACAATAGCCAGCACCAAGGGATCCTTCAATAAATGTTGCCACCCCACCCCCAGAAAAAAACCAAAAAGTCTAAAATACATGTCTAAGTTAAAAAAATAAAAAGGGGAACCTGAGGAAACTTCTTCAAATAATACTTAAGCTATATACTTAGTACTAATAAAAGAGGGTCCGTTTTTCTTCTTTCATCCTTTCAGTAAATATTGAGTGCCCATCATTTGCAAGACACTAAGAACAATTTCCTTCTCCTGCAAAGCAGGGGACACCTAGCTCTGCACGCAGCCATCTCAACTCTCAAAGGTTTTTTCAGCAGGAAAAAATGTCCGGGAGTAAATGCTATTAAAATTAACAGGATATAAAACTATCCCCAATGGTCTCATTGTAGAGAATTCCAAAAGATCGTTCTAAGACTCTGCCCTTCTTTTTGAAGGGGCTTCTAAAATTCTTTAGGCTTCACTCCACCATTCCCTATTTGCAAAACCATGTTCAGGATTATTCTAAATGATTCCGAGACTTTCCACAACTATGTCTATTTCAAGTCTGTTCTCAGAAGATGGAACTCCACAGAAGGCGGTTCACATGATTTTTAGTCCGAATCTATAAATAATTGGTGGATCCATTTTAGCCCCCAAAACTCCCATCTGGTTCTCTGTTCACACAAGACACTAGGCCGAAAGCTTGGAAGGATAGTAATCCTGCGAGGCAGGAACATTGTAGGGTAATTGTGATTATAGTAGATGCTCTTCGCTTCTGGTTTTTTGAGGACTGTAACTTGGGCTTTCCCAAAGTGATTTGCACCAGATCAGTGGGCTGAATGAGGTGGGGGGGGAGGAGTGTCACTCCTAAGTGGGCAATTATTTCCTCTCCCCCATTCAATTACCCTTCTTGTTTCCAGGCATTAAAATGCTCATGGTGCAGGACCAAGAAGGTCTGACCTCCTTCCTGCTCCTCTTGCAGACTTTTTATAATCCCTACATGTGAAAGGAACAGAAGAACACAGCTTGTTTGGGGATCCCAGATGGAGTCTGCAGGATGGATATTAGAAAAATCATCTCTTTTGACTGGGAGACTGAGAAATTTAAATTGGAATAGCAATGAAAAAGCATACACACGTATGTGTGTGGAGGGGGGAGAGGCTACCCTGGATGTCAGTTTTGCATCTGCAAAGAGTCGTTTTTGTGGAGTCATCTGCACTTTAAGAATGCCTAATGGGTACAGTCAGTTCAGACACAGCTGAATGTGTTCTTCTAATTCAAGGGGGGAAAACAATAACAGACACACAAACACACACACTGCACAAAAAGATGGGGGAAATGTGGGCACCAAGCACGCCCCTGCAGATTTGGGGCTGACAGTTGAAGAGAGAAGAACATTTTAAGTGCAGGGACTGAAGCAAGAACAGCCAGCCCCCAACGGGAGAGAAGAGAAAGGTCAGCAAAGGTAAGTTTCTGAGCAAAGCAGAGGTAGGGGAAGGGAGGAACGGGGGACAACGAGAGGAAAGAATGAAGAAAGCAGAAACCAAGTAAACAAAACCTGCCATGACTTATTAAGACTGTTAATTTGAGATTGTGATCCATACCATTATGGAAAATGGAGCAGTTAAAAAGGAAAGCATTTCAATTATGACAGGGCAGGAAGAACTTGAGAAATATTTGACATTCAAAATGCCTTTTTTTAAACCACTTTTGTTCCAAAGTTCTCATTTTGCATCTAGTAAAATGCATATTAATTTCCTTCCCTTCGTAATGAAGCGCTGTGTGTTCTGTAACTGTATGAAGAGGTAAGGGGAGTCCATACATGGAAGGGTGAAGGATGCCCTCCCTCCCTTGCTCCATCAGCTCAAACTTTTCATTCTGATCCTATGGGAATGATGAGGCATTAAATGGGGCAATCTGGGAAGGGGATGGATATGAACAAAAGACTTCTTGAACGTGGGAGTTAGCAGTCGATCCCTCTGCTGGCTGTTGGACTGTTTTGTCAGGAAAGAGGATAGGGTATTCACTTTAATAAAACCCTCACTAATACCCCAGATCTTCCCAGATCCCCGTCTCATGAACTCATTTCATTTACCCAGAACTCCCCCCACCTCCCCTCAACGAACCTGGAATTGAAATCATCTTTTTCCTGTGCATTCCTGAGAGTGACTGGCGGTGCAGCCACAGAACTGGCAAGTCCCGCTGAAGGAATTAAATTCAGGCCCATTCACGATGCACGTTAACTTTGTGGGTGGAAAGAAACCTGGAGGAGAGAGAGGAAACAAGCCTTAAAGCCTCCAGAAATTGGCAGGCAGACTTCCGGAATGAGGCTTCTCCAAGGAATCTTCTCCTAGAATTAAACCTGGGACTGAAATACATTTGCAAATGATCGGGCTTCAAAGTGGGGTTGCGTTTCCTTGTGTCATGCTGATATGGGTCCTTCAAGTTTTGTGAGGGTTTTTTTTTGAGATGTGGAGGGAGAAATGCACAATGAGAAGGCAGAGCTGGAAATTGTGGGCCACAGACCATTTACTTAGAACAGACTTTCCCTCTGATATTCTTCCCAAATACGTCATGGCATTCACAAAGAGCGCTGCTTCTGAAATGTTGGATTATGCAGTAATAGTCACATAAATGTCTTTAAAAAAATTAATCAGTTGTCTTCAAGGTCTGTGTGGCTGCTCAGATACCCTCTGTGGTGTCTGACCTTTAGCAGCCAATTGAAACAGCTTTCTTATTTACAGACCTCCGTTTCGACACGTTTATCTGGTGTGATTAATGAAAGATGATTTTTAAAATCTGTATGTTTCTTTAAAAGGCAGAAGAGACAGCCTGGAGTTTTTAAAAATGGTGGTTATAATCTACCATAAGATGGCACTGTAACATAAATTACGGGAGAGTCAGCTATCTGGTATAGGGACTGAAAGGATTAACAGTATGTCACCAGGTTTGCAGGTGAGCACACAGGAATTATTCTCGCGGAGAAACATTAACAGGAGACGTGTTAAGAGCATGTTATATGCGAACCAGACTTTAATCAGGGAAAAGCTATCCAGGAATTCAATGCAGACAGGCCTTTTTGCATTTCAGAGAAAATATTCCAATATAACCTGAAAGAAAAGGTTTTTACAAAATAATAAAAAGAGAAAATCAGCCCCAGACAGCAAGTGCAGAAATGGAAAGGAGTTTTCCACGCTTGGTTCTGTTTCAGGCATATAATAACTGAAGACAGAATGAAAACCTGGTTGAACCCTTTTCCCATTCTTCCTTGCTTTCTCGTCATCACGGAAGGGTAATGTAGGTTTTCTCAGTAACGTGGCCAGCTCTGCAGGGCCTGGCTGTGGAGTCTGAATGCAAGCACATTTATCCTCTTGTTTGTCACAAAGCGAGCGTTGCCTTTCACAGATGGGCACTGGGGAATAAAAAGTATGTGGGGTTACTGATGCAGAGGGACTTTTTTTTTTTTTTTCCATGCTGTCTTTGAGAAGGGCTCAGTTGGAGTTGCCTCTGCCAACGTGGCCCCAGTGTAGTGGCAATTCCTTAGAGATTAAAGAGGAAAAAGAAAGAAAAACCTCATCCAAATTACTCTGTAGGGGGGCTCCATAGCTTCAGGTGCAGTTGAAAACAACAGACTCACCAGTGTGCTTTCTGGCTTCATAGAAAAGCTTTTTTTAAAAAATCAGTTTCTTGGAGATCTCAGCCTATTGTGATACCAAGTGGGTTCTCTGTTTGGCTTGGCACAGAATCACGTACATGCTTTTCACGTACGCTGGTATCAGGCGCTGTTCAGTACTGTGTGCTCAGGGGAGAGGTACAGGCTGCTGTCAGAACATCCAGGAGATGGCTTTCAGAAATGCTTAGCATCACTGCAAACAACAGGACTGCACTTGGCTAAGAGGAGGCCACCAGGGAGCCTGCCTTTCTGTGGTAACATCAGGCTCCTTTCCTTACTGATTTTTCCCCCCACTGCCCTAGTAGAGAAAATAGATGGACCATCAGGTAACAGAAAATACTGGGCAAAGTCCAATCAGAAATCCAGTCAGGGGATGTTGTTGTCTAGAAGGCGCATGCATGGTAATGCATTCTTGGAAGCCCGCAGAGCCTGACGTCTAGCTGACAGAAAAACCAGTGGGTTATGTCTTGAATGGGTTAAGCCTCCATTTAGGGGAATATAGTCTAGGCTAGTGTCTTGGGCCAGCCACACACGGAGAGTCTGGAGCGGAAATGGAGTAATGACCCATCTTCCTCCAGGGAAGTGGACAGGAGGATGATTGCAGCTTCTCACCTCCTCTTGTGAGCACAGAGGGATAAAGACATGGTTTCTCAGCGCCGAAGGAACATTAAAGGTTTGTCTGGGGATGAGGAAAAGAGAAATGATTTGCTTCTTAATAAACTTGTGTCCTCTGCTTTCTGTTGGCAAAAACACTGTGGTGAAATCACTCACAAGCTTTGTTCCTCCAACTATTTGCTTAGTTGAGAATACCAAGGACCTGCCTCGACTGGAGCTTATTGTCTTCGTAATTGTTATTTTGAAAATACTGTTTTAGGCAGGGTGGCTCACCTTGTGATCCCAGCACTCTGGAGGCCAAGGCAGGTGGACTGCCTGAGCTCAGGAGTTTGAGACCAGCCTGAACAAGAGCAAGACCCCATATTGAAAACTAGCCAAGAGGATCTCTTGAATCTAAGATATTGAGGTTGCTGTGAGCTAGGCTAATGCCACCATGGACAACTGAGTAAGAATCTGTCAAAAAAAAAAAAAGAAAGAAAGAAAGAAAAGAAAGAAAGGAAGGAAGGAAGGAAGGAAGGAAGGAAGGAAGGAAGGAAGGAAGGAAGGAAGGAAGGAAGAAAGGAAGGAAAGAAAGAAAAATACTATTTCAGACCATTCCCCAACAGGGTACATTTTTTTTTTTCTCGCTTGGAGAAAGTTATATCCTAGTTCATAAATGCATGAAAGTTGATATTTACAGATCCTAATCCCTTATCTGAAATCCTTGGTACCCGAAATTTAAAATGGGGGGGAATTATGGTATATAGACCATGTATTATGTACCCCATACCTGATACATTAATAATATTTCTGCCGTGCAATAGGGGAATATTCACACTAAGTGTGTTAAGTAAACTATATGAAAAGTCTTATATCAGCTCAGGTCTTCCCAACATTGAGTTAATTTAAAAACATAAATGTTTGTGCCTTTGAATTTCAGAATTGTGAATATGGAACATGAGGGAATGTGAACGTGTATTTATATTGTACATCTACATTTATATTTTAAAAGAAATAATAGTGTAGACATTATATTCAAAATCTATGGATTATTAACACTAAGGTAGCCTTTTAGATCTGGCTGTGAAATTGCCTCTAATCCTGATGACTTACATTCTCCCTGTATTCTACTTTATCTTTCTCACAGACTAATTAGAAACTCCAGCCTAGGAGTTACAAACTCATGTGCTTAAAGGGCTGAGGAGATAATATAACATGAATGGAGTGAGTTGGGGTAGACAACAGGGAATGGTGAGGACCAGGGCACAGGAGAGTGTTTGTGCCATTAAAGGGGAGGCACCAGCATCAGGCAGCTCCTGAGATTGCTGCCAAGAAGGAAAGTGCTTCAGACTACCTCATTTATCAAGATAAATCACCAAGCAAGTTTTTCTTTTGATTGTTTTTATTTTTATTTATTTATTTATTTAAAATTTTTTTTAAAGGAATTTTATTTTATTTTATTTATTTATTTGGCCAGGGCTGGGTTTGAACCCACCACCTCTGGCATATGGGGCCAGTGCCCCATCCCTTTGAGCCACAGGCACCACCCTATTTAAATTTTTTTATTGTTAAATCATAGCTGTGTACACTAGTGCAATCAAAGGGTACAATGTGCTGCTTTCATATACATTCTGAAGTATTCTCATCAAACTGTTTAAGGTAGCCTTCATGACATTTTCTTAGTTATTGTATGTAGACATTTGTATTCTGCCTTTTGTAAGTTTTGCCTGTACCCATTAAAAGATGCACCGTACATGTGGCCCCACCCATTACCCTCCCTCCACCCTAACCTCCCTCCACTTCCCCTTCATTGGCACTTTCCTCAGAGTCTTTTGCTATAGTTGGGTTATACCCTTCATGTGAAAGCTATAATTTAGCTTTATACTAGGACTAAGTACATTGGATACTTTTTCTTCCATTCCTGAGATACTTTGGTAAGAAGAATATGTTCCAGCTCCATCCATGTAAACATGAAAGAAGTAAAGTCTCCATCTTCCTTTAAGGCTGCATAATATTCCATGGTATACATGTACCACAATTTGCTAGTCCATTCGTGGGTCGATGGGCACTTGGGCTTCTTCCATGACTTAGCAATTATGAATTGTGCTGCAATAAACATT